>JAVQJX010190574.1:0-10537 GCA_036025115.1 Ambassis agassizii
TTGTTATTAAGTTAAACAATATTTCCTAGTAAGCTTGACATAATGTGTCATTGTCAGAAGCTAAAGCAAATTACTGTCTTTTTGGATGTTTTGTGGTCCAAAAAAGTGCAAAGGTGAAAATAGTTAATAAATGAAGCACTTACTGGTGGTTGCTAGGCTAAGCAGTTTCTGCTAGTACTAGGACACATGGGTGCCACATTCCCTGAGTAAAATATAGAAAAATGCATTCATTAATATCCATTTTTGGCATAGGGTTTCTGTAAGTATGATATTTTATTTCGAAAATCCACTCAGCTGTTAATGTCTGACTTCCTTCCTATTTTATCTATCATCATGTTAACTTTAACAAAATGGGGGGTAAAATGGGACCAAAGGTGGACCCTCCACTGTTACCTTCGGCAGTTGTGATACTGATATTGATTCAGGCAGTTGTTTGGGCATACAGTATGTTAGGAAGCTATGTTTAACAAGTCCTTTTAGAACACATTGAGAAAAGTAGCTTTGGAGTCGCTACCGATTGCGTTCCTGGCGGTGCATCGGTAAATCCCGGCATCCCTTTGCGTCGGATTCTGGATTATAAGGGAACCTTGCGGATTAAGGTACTTGTTTCGAAAAAGTCGTGGCTGCGAGTTGACAGCCAAGCGAGTCTTCTCAGGTGTTTCCCAGGCAACCTCAGCTTTAGGGATCCCCGTTGCAACACAGTTTAGCTGAACAGCTACTCCGCGTTTAGCGTATGTCACAGAAGGGAGACCGTTGGTAATACGAGGTGGGTATGCTATCACAATTACCGACGCGGAAAGCACAGAGCTGCCATACTCATTGTTAGCTCGGCAAGCGTAAGTCCCCCGATCATAGACTGACACCTGTTGGATGGCTAGCGTTCCATTTGGTAGTATAGCATAGCGTCCGACTCTCTGTGGTCTGTTTAGGACTACCCCGGTTGGTAGAGTCCACGTTAGTCTATGGGGTTCACCAGTGGTTTGACAATGAAGTAAAAGTGTGTCCCCATTCATGACGCTGATAGGAGACGTGTTTTGATTGTGGATCTCTGGTTTCCTCCCCGGTGACAGTGTGAATGAACGTTCCATAAATCTTCCAGAACTGCGTCCCAGACACCGGTACAAACCGGCTTCAGCAACAGAAGGGTTATTGATGATCAAAGAGCCATCAGGCTGGTGGAAAAACTTTGAAAACTGAGCACCGTTAAGTAAAGGTGTGCCGTTGGGTAAGATCCAAGTAACTTGAGATAGCGCCAAGCCCTCAAAGGAGCAGTTCAAAGTCATGGCATTCCCTACTGTTATTGACAAGCTATCTGCTTGGGGTCCTCTAATTTGTGGCCTCTCAAAAACCTCCTTCACGTCGAAGTTAACCACAAGTCTGACCTCCCCTCCTTCATTACGAGCTATGCAAACCAGTTGCCCTGAGTCTGTCTTCTTGGGTGACTTGATTTCCAGTGTCCCATTAAGGTGAACTGCCATTCTGTTGCTAAAGTATGGTGCAGGAAGGATAACATTCCCTGGAAGAACCCACATGATGCGAGGTGTAGGGGTTCCCTTTGCCATACAGTCCAAAAGCTTCCTCTGATTCTGGACTGCTGTCACCTTAATCGCAGATTCTCTTAAGCCATTTATTGTTGGTGGCGTCACCAGGACCTCCAACTTGGTAACTTTGTGGTCTTGCCCTGCACTGTTCCTTGCCGTGCAGGTGTAGTTACCTCCATCGAAACGCTGGACTTTCTGAACAACCAATGTCCCATCGTTCAGGACCTTGTGTTTGTCCGGTCCAGAAGAGATCACCCTGTTCGTAGGGGATATCCACGTGATAACTGGTGCCGGATCACCTTTGGTGTTACACCTCAGGGTAACCGTCTCACCATAAAAAACCCTGACAATCTTCTGGTCTTTATTCTGGATTTTCGGAGGCAACGTCGCACCCTTGACCTTCACTCTGACCTTCATCTCGTCTTTGCCGAGTTGGTTCTCGGCGTAGCAGGTGTAGTCGCCTTCTTCCGGCATTCCGACATCATTGAAGTAGAGCGTCCCGTTGTCAAACACCACATACCTACAGAGACAGAAGGGAAGGACAGGAGGTGACAACTGAAACTGGTTCCACAGACTTAATAAACTGATGAGTGGTATTTACAGCATTTTTTGTACGGTAGCAGGGCATGCCAAAACTGTTCCTTGAAGTAATTTTCTGTGGAAGCAAAGAGTCATTAATCTTAAAGTAGTGTGCTGCCACTGTGCCAAAGTGGTTTCCAATAAGGGAGCCCAGTTTTATTTGAGGAGGTACTGACGGACATGTGGGCATTTAAAATGCTTTTATAGGTTCATGCCAGACTTTCTGGCAAACTGAGCTTAAGAGAACGAAGTTTCTGCCTGATTTGTAATTTGAGTACACATAGAAGATGTATTTTATAAACGACATGCATCTCGTTGGCCCCCCTTGGCAGGATTTGCCTTTTGAAGTACAAGCACAGCAAGTAACCAAAGTTGATTTTAAAGACCTTCACAAGTGACCAGAACCTTTTATGAATTTTTGAAGTATCATTTAGTCTGTTGTTAGCATTTTAAAAATCAACACTTTTTTCAATGACCTAGGATTTTGGTGAGTTATAAAGTGCTGTTTTGGGGGAGGTTTTGCCTCTGATGAATGGCATTTGACACTACTGGGTTTTGGTTAAATAAAAAATTCTCATACCTGCGACTGCGTCCAACACTGGAACCATCTCTCTGTTTCAACGTGTTGACCATGGTGCCATCAGGCAGTGCCCAGCTGATCTCCGGATTAGGAAGCCCTGAGGCCACGCAGTCAACCTTCAGGTCCCCGCCGTACACCACCTCCTGACTGGATCGCTGCAGCTTCTGTTCAATCTTAGCCGCCCTGGTGAGTACGTTGACTTGCAGCAGAATGTAGTCATCGCCCATCTTGTTGCGAGCCACGCACAGATAGTCGCCGCTGTCCTTGTCAGTCACTGGGTGGATGGTCATGGTGCCGTTTGGGAACACCTTGATCCTGGGGTCAAAACTGTAGAAACAAAAGACAAGCTGATACACTAGAGCAGCAGTAACAATACATTTAGCTTGTCCCCCATTTCCTTACCTGTATTGAGCATCTACTAGCTTCTTTGAGGGGGTCCTCCAGATGATTCGGGGCTCTGGCTCTCCTGTTGCACCACAGTTGAGCAGCAGGTTACTCCCATAAATAACATCAGTTCTCTGGGGGGATGGTGATGTGATTCTGGCTTTGGCAAAAGACTGGTTCCTCCTTAAATTTATGATCACAGTCCTCTTGCTGGATGACACTGCATTACTAGCTGAGCACTCATACCTTCCAACATTTCCTGTTCCTAAACCCCGTATGTGGAGGGTCCCATTTGGGTAGACAATTAAGTTCTGTCCAGTGAGTATCTGGGATGCAGTGAGCTGCATGCCGTCGGGTGTATTCCAGCGTACAACTGGGTGAGGTGCACCTGTGGCTGTGCAGTGGATGTAGGCGTCACCACCTTCTGATGCGGTCATGTTCTCATGACGTACCTGCTGGATCACAGGTGCTAACCCTGACACATGTAGATGCACTGAGACTGTGTCGGCTCCTGCTGCGCTGCTACCAATGCACCTATAAATCCCTCTATCTGTGTAAGTGGCTTGGTTGATCTGGAGAGTTCCGTTAGCGGTGACCGCCACACGCTGCTGAGATGTCACCACAGATGAAACAGCAGCTATGTGAATCTGATTAGGAAGCACCCAGGTTACTTGGGGGACGGGGTGACCCTCTGCTTTGCACTGTAATTCCACTTTACTACCTAGATGCACTGTTATGTCTCTGTGACGAGGTTGTAGGACCCTTGGATGCTGAGACATGACGACGAGGTTGACCACCATCTTGTCAACACCGTACTGGTTCTGGACTGTACACTGGTACTGACCCCTGTCTGTGATCTGTGTATTCCTGATGATTAAGGTGCCATTTTGGTGCACCTCAAACCTTTGAATCTTAGTGTTCTGAGCAATACTTGCACCTGTAAAAAAATGGAAAGAAGGTTCAAAAGGTGGCAGAGTAATAAAAACCACATTAAGCCCCTGTTACCAGATACCGTTAAATGTAGCAGACTTGCTAATAAAGTCAAAAAATTGGGTGGCCTTTTGTAGCAGACTATATTTGTATATCTGTATATATCACAGCTAAATGCTAATTATAATTTCAGTTTTCCATCCAAGTGCTATGGTTGTAGTGGATTTATGAGGCTGAGTCATACATACCACTAGCAACTTTAGTCCATGACAGGAAGGGCATTGGATCTCCTTCAGCCTCACAGGGAAGCAGAGCATCTGTTTCAGCTTTCACAGTCAAAGTCTGGAAGTTGCTATTAGCTATTCTTGGCTTCTCTCTTGGACTAGAACCTGGTCCAGGTAGCTGGTACTGTCTGGAAACATCCCGAGTGCTTGTTAGTGGGGATGGAGTAGCTTGGACTGTTGTTATTTCAGGGGTAGGGCTTGTTGTCTGGTTGACCTGCCAGGTGGTCAGCGTGCTGTCTGTGAATGCAGTACTAGCAGTGCTAGCTTGTTTGTCTGTAGGTGATGTGGTTGCAGGATGGATGCTGGAGGTTCTTGGCTCAGATGTAGTGATGACAAGTTCTATGTCTTGACTATTGTTGAGTGTAATCCAGGGAATGTTTTGGCTTTCATCCAGTTTTGGTAGTGTTGTGAGATGTGGCAGGACTCTGGATGTTGTTCCAGGATCAGTCACTGTTTCAACGGTGCTTGTGACAGGAGCGACCTTTGACACATCCAAAAACAGGTTTGATGTTGTTACTAATCCACTTGTAGTGTATTCAGTGGTCGTTTTAACATCATGGATGGAGGCGGTTGTGGTTGACGGAGGCGACAGTGGTGATATATCTGCGTCCTGATGGTTTGATGGAATGTCCTCAACAACCGCATCCACATTGTAAAAATCCACAGAAGAATCGCTGGAACGTGGCGAAGGTCCAAGGTCTTCCAAAGTACTTGCTCTCTGTGTCTCCTCTGAAGGTTTTAAAGGTGAAAGGGTGCTCCCTGTAAACCTTTGCTGAGTGGATTCTCCGTGACCCGTTTCTGGAGAGGCTGTCGGAAATGATGGTGCTGCTGACGTGCGTGTGAACAGCGATTTGGCTGATGGCAGATGGCTCTGCGTTGGTTCGTGTGGGGAAACTGTTGGTGAGGAGACTGTTTCGTGGTCCTGCCTGGAGACTGTGCTTACTTTATGACTAAGTCTGCCTGACGATGCTTCTTGGCTGCCGGTGAAAGGAACAGTGCTACTGAAAGTGGTTGTTGGTTCTATTTTTAGCTGTGGGGACTCGGTGGTCTTTTGGGGAGCAGTTGGTAAGGTTTTGTTCAGCTTCTGCTTCTTTTTGTTTGGCCTTTTCCTTCGACTTCCGTTCCTTCTCCTGGAGTTGGGTTTCCGGAGGCGTGACTTCCCTTCAGACCTTGTAGTAGGGGGCACTAACATAGTTGTTGGACTGTCTGTTGTTAGCATTGCTAGTGTCTCACTGAGATATTTTCCACTTTCTTCTTGGGTTGATGGATTTGGGGTAACTGAAGAGATAATGTACAAGTCTTCTCTGTCATTATTAGAGCTGGCAACCATACTATCTGTACTCTCCAAATCCTTGGACCAATTAGCTGTTGTGACTTCATCAACATCTGTATTTGTGCTAAAGTTCTTTTGTAGAGAAAAAGTGCTGCTGCTGCTGCTGCTCCTTACTATGTTTGTGCTAGTCTGCCAGAAAGTGACAGCTTGTGGGGGAACAGATGTGGTCTGTGGGAGGAAAAGTACCCTGTTTGAACTTGTGTGCGGGTCCACATTCATATCACTGGTTGTGTGCTGAGGCTCTACTGTATTATATGTGAGGGGTGTTGGGATGCGATTCAAGTCCTCTTTCACCTCTTTGTTCACGCCCTCTGATGACCCTTCGATGGTGTCTTGTGGTTGTGTCATCTGCCGAACTGGGGCCATTGTTGCGGAAATCTGAGAGTTTCTATCCCTGATCTTAGCCAAAATATCAGCCCACTTCTCCGGATCTATTTTACTTTTTGACATATCAGTCCTCCTCCTGTTCTCTACTGGATTCTTCCTCTCTTCAGTTTGTGATCCTGTCGGCTTCCGGATAACCGGCGGCCTACGCCACATAGTCCTAGAAGGATGACTGCCTCTCCTGCCCGGGGGTACGCTTCCTGGGATTCTCCTCCTAAAAGGATTCAGGCGGGTCACTGGTGCTACCTCGCCATCTCCTGACACCTCCTCTGCGTCCTCTGTTGAGACTCTAATCTTAGTGTTGACCCCTGAGGCTGACTGAGGTCTTGCCGGGAACTTCCTCAAAGGCCTTATCATCCCTGTGCGCCTGTTAACGGTGACTTTTCTAGCCAGGGTGTCCACACCGTGCAGATTCATAGCTATGCACTTATAATAACCACTGTCTGATAACAGAGGCTGACTGATGTGCAGAGTCCCGTTAGAGAAAACAAAAGCTCTGGATGAGTTAGCTTTGAAGCTAACTATGCTGCTGCTTGGTAGAATCCAGCTGATTTCTGCATCAGGGGACCCAGATGCCATGCAAGGCAGGGAAATAGGAGTGCCTATAAATCCTTCAGTGGGTGTAATTAACTCCCCAGGGGGAGGGCTGGAGGATTCCTGCACTGTCAGATGGAAAGGGAGGACACCAAAGTCTCCCTGAATCCTAGCGATGCAGTAGTAAATTCCTGAGTCAGAGTGACTGACAGCTTTAATGATCAGTCTTCCATCAGTGGACACAGACACTCTGTTGTCTGCATCACCATACGGTGCATCCACTTTGGAGCCGTCTGGCAGAATCCAACGGCTCACCGGCTGCCCAGAGCTGTGCACGTTACAGTCCATTTGAGTCTGACTTCCCAGGACAGCACTCACAACTTTACGAGTCGTGTTAGTGGATTCGATCATGACCCATGTTCTCCTCTGTCTCCGCACCACCTCGGCCTCTAAAGTCTCTGACAGGCCTGTGCTCAGGATCAGTTTTACCACCTTGGATGAGGACTGAAGCCGGTTTAGCTGTAGGTCCACAAACGTTTGCATCAGCCATGCCGGTCGAGCCATCATATTAACTTTAACACCTGTATAGTACAAGGCGTCCTTCTCAGAGTCTTGTCGGTACACATAGGTCAGATGAGGGTCTTTGCTTAGAATGACTCCCCTTTGTAAATGAGCCGGTACGCTGCTGTAGTACGCAATCAGCCGCCATAGTTGCTCATATTTGTCTCTATCAACGGCACATTCCAGATCTACTGATAACGTGACGTTAAAGGCCAGCTGGGCCTGGTCGACCTGTTCCCAGTCAATCTTGGTGAAATCCCTCGGTTCGCTGATGCTACACTCCAGATCCACTTCATTCCCATGTTCGTCAGATAAACCCAAGGAGATGTTGCCTAATGGTTCCTTGAAGTCCTCAGTGGTCAAAACCTCATTCTGGGCGTCCTCAGGTGGTGTTGTTCTGTGAGGTGAAGTGATGACGGGGCTGCTGCAGACCAGGTCCTCCGCGATGTGGAGGTCTTTCCTCCGAAGGTACTTGGGAGAGGAGCACTGAGGGCACAGCTGGCCCCCAGGAAGTGCTCTGTCCTTTTTACACTTCAAGACCCCTAGAACAAAAAAGAATGCTATTAAAAAAATATAAAGGATTTGAGTGTTCTAAAAGTTTATATCTGACCTGGTGAGGTCGCATTCCAGTCCTGAAGCCATTTCATGTTGCAGTCACAGGTCCACGGGTTCCCATGGAGGTACAGGTTCTCCAGCTGAGGCGTGGTCACCAACATTTGGGACGGTAGCGACATCAGTCCGTTGTCTGACAGGAAGAGATGCCTCAGGGTGGAGATGTGGATGTGATCCGCCACGGTGAAGGTGGCGAAGGTGGACGGGTGCAGCTGCCGGAGCCGGTTGCCCTCTAGCTGCAGGAGGCGTAGAGAGGTGAGACCCTGGAAGGCGTCTGGGTGGATGAACTCCAGATGGTTGTGATCCAGGTGTAATCTGGCTAAAGACCATAGACCGCGAAGGGTGTGTCTGTTGATCTCCTTCAGCTTGTTGTAACTCATTTTCAGCATCTAACAAAGAGGGATGATGATGTCACACTTTATTACACACAACCATATTTTCTGCTTGAAAGTGTGGATTTTAAATGTTTTTTTCCACAATTTGAGATTAGAAAACACTGCATTACAGCTTAAAACTTACATTTAAAAAAAAAATCAATATATATTTAAAAAATAAATTTACAATGCAGAACATGGTGACTAAATAAATAAATAATAAAAACAATATGCCTCTTGTAACCATATATTGTAACATATATATTATAACCACCATTCATTTTATTCACCTGAAGTGACGTAAGGTCCCTGAACGCTCCATCTGGCAGACAGTGGATGTCGTTTCCATGCACCATCAGCAGTTCCAGCTTCCTCAAACCGGCCATTGATTTATCTGTGATCTTATTAATACTGTTGAATCTGAAGCAACCAAAACATTAAAAAAAATCATAAAGCATAATAATAAAGGAAAAATATCACTGCACATGCGTTAAATCACTATAATAACTCACCCCAGATTCATGCGCTCCACGTGTTTGGGTACAGACGCTGGGATGGAGAGGAGGGAGCGGAAGGTGCAGTGGAGCTCGGCGGGCTGAGGACAGGAGCAAGGACGGGGGCAAGGGAGAGAAGCGGCGGGGGGCAAAGCTGCAACCACCAGGAGCGTCTGGAGGACACGCAGGACGGGGTGATCCATCTTTAACGGGCATTAGTGGCACAGGAGAACTACGGTGACAGTAATAAACCTAATAAAATATGACAGTCAGAAGGAGTTTTGGAAGTTTTGTCCATTAGCGCACTGATGGATGAGCTCCGGTAAATTACGCACAATGCGCTCTAAATATTTGACTTTAAATCCATCTTACCTCAAAATCCTGATCGCCTGTCCTTAGTTAACCTCTCATATTCCATTTTGCCAACTCCACAAAGTGTAAACTGAAGATTGAAGTGAGTTAGAAGTTCAAATCCTGTCGGAAACAAAGTGACTTTGTGCGCTCTGTGACTCCAAATGTGGAATGAGTGAAGAAGCCGCTGCTGCAGCGCGCACTGCGGAGACGCAACAGGAGGGGCCAAAAGAAGTTTTTTTTGGAGAGTCTGTATGAAGTCTCTGACTCATGCAGAAACGAACTGAATTAACCTCAAAAGCTGGGAAAATGACTATGTAATATAAACTTAGGAACAAACTGTTAGCTGCAGATAACTGAAGCTAAAAGGGGGATCCTTGTTCTGGATCAGAATACATGCCTATTTTGGGGGGTTTCCAGGATACTAATGTTTGTATTGTTATAGTTCTAAGTCCTACTGCTCACCCTGTAGACCATAAAGTGTCTATCTTTAACACCTGTCACCATGGTGACCAAAAAATGCCTGAGGAAAAAAAAAGTTTAAACCATAGACTATATGTATATAAAAATGGACGACATGACAGCTAAAAAACTAAAATATATGTATTGCCCTCTAGTGGTTAAATTAAATATAGGTAATATAAACCCCACCTCCTCAGTGCCTCCACATGTAAATTTTTTGCACATATGGTTTATAGCTAGCATGCTAAGTTTTGTTGCCATCAAGCTAATGGGACACTCTGGTTCCAAGATGGCCTCTTTTTTCAACATAGAAAAAAACAGTGAGTACATGACCCACCAACTATATGTATAGTGTAAGTTTTAATGTCTAAACCTAGCCACACACCATCATGGAGGATACCTGATTTCTTTAAACATTGTGTTAAAAAGTGCAGTTCCTCTATTGACCACTTGAGGACTGCCTCCAAAAATGAGTCAATCCCATAGACATTAAAACTTTACAGCAGTAATATATGTTCACACCTTTGGGCTTTACATCACTTCCTGCATTTGGCTTAGCAAAATGCTAACCACACTGCTAACATAGCAGCTATTGGAACTTACTAATCAGACTCATAATGTCTCATCAGAAATTTGACAGCTTTGCTTCTATCTTCACACTGGCTAGCATTAGCATAGCACAGAGCTGCACCCAATCACATAAAACTGTCAGATGATAATGTACAGGGGTCCCCTCCTCACATAGCTTCCCTGACTTTACTTCCATGTGATTTTGGTGCAGGTGTGCTGTGGACTCACAGTGACATAGAATAGAATAGAATAGAAGTACTTTATTAATCCCAAATTGGGAAATTTAGGTGTTACAGCAGTACAGTTTACATCATGATGGATAGTTGTGCTAACCGTCCAACCGTGACCTCTGACCTCCTCCAAACACCATCACAAAACTAGGACTGATAGAGGACAAGAAGAAAGCTGGTGGGCTGAAGCTAATATTATCCTATTAAAAATACAGTAAATGAATGATAAATCCCTCTTGTTGAAAAATAAAATCATTTAGTAAATTAAAAATAAAATGAAGAAAAATAAATTATTTTTATAAGTCAAATTAAGAAATAAATAACACAAATGCAT
>JAVQJX010190608.1:0-10057 GCA_036025115.1 Ambassis agassizii
TGTGTGTGTGTGTGTGTGTGTGTGTGTGTGTGTGATCCGACAGCCAAGAATAGCTTGATTAATGATGCAGTGCTGTCTCATTTGTACTATTCTTATTCCATGTGTGACGTATGGGGGGAGTCTCTGCGCGCTGTTGTCACACACGTCTTCATCCGGTTTGATTTATTACACCAGTCAGGAGCTGCTTCCTATTTTTAGACTTTTACACATTGTGTTCTGCTTTACTTTGTGTCAGTGTGTGGTGAACTGAACACATGTTACTGAAGTGTCCAAATCCTGGATCATCCAGTCAGATGCAGGAAGTGCTGCTGCTTCCTGTTGTCAGTGTGTGAGGCTGCTGCAGACTGACGCCCCCTGTGGACATGCGCTGTTACTGCAGCAGGAAGGGGGAGCTGGATGGAGGCACCTGGAGCTTCTGATGTAGTTGCAGTTCAGGCGGCTCACCTGACGGCGTGCACACTGTCTGCTGTGGAGCGGCGTGGAGCAGCAGATTGCGCTCAGGCTCGCCGCCCCAGCTTTCTCACCCTTTAATTAATTCAGCTCAGCACCACATCGTGCACAGCTTGTGTCTGAGTGTGTGTGAACTCCGCCCATGCTGAAGAGACGGTGGAGGTGAGAGGAAGAGGAGTGAAGCAGCACTTTGATCCCCCTCGGTGGCCTCCACCAGCCGCAGCCTGTCTGTGCCCTCCTACGTGGCTCCTGATTGGCCTTCGGGAGGCAGAGCGACGACGCTGGTGAGGACTTGAGTTATTCAACCTCGCGGCTCTGATGGAATGAAAACGCTATGAAAGCGCTGACCTTTTCAGAGAGTCATTGAGTTTGTGATTTAATCCCCTCTGCCTGTGTGAAGGCTCTCAGGGGGCCTGTGGATGCTCCAGGGTCAGCGTGTGAGGCGGGCTGCAGTCACACTGTACTGCTGTTATTACCGGACTTAAAGAGCCACGTGAAGCCGGCTGCTGTCTCTGTCTGACGATGTGATGATCTCTCAGCGTCTGATTGTTCCGAGCTGTAATCACTGATGTGTTCTTTGATAAACGCCTCGCTGCAGCGTCACTCCCTCCACAGATGTCGCCCCGTTGCTCCACTCTGAAACATTTAAAGGGAATTATTTCACCGTCTCCTCTCACATTACGCTGCTTTTCTCTAATTAATCCCAGCAATCAATACAATTACTGCCTCCCCATGGATTGCTGCATAAAGGTGGAAAATTGCATTTGGCCTTAAATCCTGAGAAAAGCCTTGATTTAATTATATCAGACATTTTTTCTCCCACTCTTGCTCCAATTATCACAGTAATATGAGCATATCTACAATCTATCGTCTCAGTGGTGCGCACAGTAACAAGTGTTCTACACTGAGCTCCCCGTTGGATGGTCATCAGTGTGGGCCTGCTCGGCAGCTGCAGTGTGCGGCCCGTCCTGAAGGGTCCATCATCGGGGAGCGGTCAGGTCTCTAACAGACATGAGACAGAAGAGACAGAGCTGTGAGGACGACGTCTCAGACTCTCTTTGAGTCTTTTGTGATGTCTCGTCCAGTTTCCTGATACCAAAGCTGCCGTCCCTCGCCCTGTCTCTTGTCCTGTCTCTTGTCCTCTGGCACCTGGTCTCCTCTGTGAGTTTCTGAAATGAACACTGACACTGGGACGTCTCCATCTCCGCGCCGCACCTCAAGAACAATCGCTCTTCAGTTATTGTCATTATTTCTTCCGTCCCAGCTGCAGACTCACTGAAAGGACATGTGACATTTTCAGGCAGGTGAAATATAAAGAGTGAAGGTTAAGAGTAGACAGGAGTAATGATATGTAAGCATGACGGGCTCAGCAGGAGGGACGGAGCGTCAGGACGGATCAGAGAGTGAGACGTCTTCAGAAAGAGACATTTGTGTTGTTTTGAATGAATTTGTGCTGCAGCACTACAGAAACAGTGATGAAGGAATGTCTGCAGCTCTGAGCAGCAGGGATGGACACACCGCGCCGCAGGTTTTCCTCCTGTTCTGATTCCACTGGAAGTCTTATTCTTATATTTGTTTATCTAATAAGAAGACGCTCTGGTTACTCAGTGGACATCAGCTTAAAATCTGTTTCCATGTTGTGTTGAAGATGCAGAAACATCACTTTGTGAACAGAAATAAGAGACGAGTCAAACACTGCTGATCAGGTGACGAGCGATGCAGGAGTGATGGAGAACATGCAGAGCTGTGTTTCCACTCATTCTGCAGATCATGCAGGAGCATCGTCACTGCTCTCCGTGTTACACATGTCAGGTTTGACCTGTCGGAGCAGCAGACGTCACTCTGGGGAAATAAGTGGAGATGAGTCCCAAACATTTGGAGCAGCAGGCAGGCGGATGTGAAGCCCCACAAAGTTGAGCCCTGTAAAGAGCCATAAAACATGGCTGCAGCTGCACAAATAGACTTTCAAGGGTAAAACAAGGACAGGCGCCCAGGAGGAGGACGGAGCAGCGGACACGTCGTTTCTCTCAGCCCGCTCTGATCTGACGCGTCCTCCGTCCACACACTGTGTCCCTTTAATAATAGCCTCTCTTTCTCCCTCCCTCTTTTTTATGCCATTTTCTTTCCTGCCTCAACACCCAGCCTTCTCCTCCCCCTCCTTCTGCTCTGCGGTTGCTATGACAACAGCAGCACTGCACCATTCATCTGCTGGAGACCTGGGCTCCTGTTCTGTGGAGAGAGTGCGCCTCTCACATCTATACATAACACGCTAAGCGTTAATGCAGTCACGGAGGCGAATGAGGAGCTCACCTCTGTCTGCGCTCACAGGGAGGAGGAGGAGGAGGAGCGGCTCCCCGCGCTCTCCGGCTCTTTGTGTTGTCGTGGCGGAGGCTTTTCGGTCACCTGTCGGCTTCGGGTGTGCGTTGCCATCGCAGAAGTGTCACCTCTGTGGCTGCCTCTTTCCCCAGTGACACAGTGACTGCTGCGTTCTTCCTCCCTCCCTCTCCTCCTCCTCCTCCTCCTCCTCCTCCTCCTCCTCCTCGCCCTGCCGTATCCGCCTGGCTCCGTATCATTTACTGCGCCTGAGCTGAGCGGGCAGCATCAGCTCTGAAACCTGTGCGGATTTCTTCAGAGGAAGCGAGGCAGAGGCAGAGCGTCTGTTCCTCCGCACTCCTCCTCCTCCTCCTGGCTGCAGGTCTTTTTTCCTCTCCTCCTCCTGGTTCCCTTGTTTTTGATGAACTGGTCCTCGCTCAGGGACGAAGGACTGCTCGTGTCAGTGGACGGGGAAGGACGGGAGCTGCTGCCATACTCCAGCCTTCAGGAATGCCAGATCTGGTTTGAGAATGGTGAGCCCAGCCACACCCTCCTTTGCTTGTTTCATTCTCCATCTGTGCCCCCCCCACCCCCACCCCGCCTTTCACCTGCTGCTCCACCTCAGCCGGACCAGAGCTGCGCTGGTTTGTGGGGCTGATGGGAGGAGCACAGGAAGTGGTTTCTCTCCATGAAATGCTGCATTCTGTTCAAAGGGCTGAACTCTAATGACAGTGTGGGCTGGAGGACCTGTGAATCAACCAGAGTGTCATAATGTAAGTGTTTTTTCGTGGCGAGCTGGTCTGTTTCATGCGTCAGCGTGGGTGAGCGTTCAATAGTCTTTGAGTGTGTGTGTGTGTGTGTCTAAGCACTGGCTGTGGGCGGCTAATGGTGCTTGTTCTTGTTGTCTCACTTTTCCTTCCAGAACACGGCGTCATGTAGCATATGGTTGCGTAAATGGGCTGAAGTTGGTGGGGAGTAGTTGCTGCCCCCCCCCCTCCCAGAAGCAGCAGCTTGTTGTTGTTGTTGTTGTGCAGCAGAATCACCGTGTCATGTGCTGGTTCCTCCTTCCAGTTGCAGCGCTGCAGGCTGCTGTGTGAACAGAACAAAATGTCTCAATAACGGCTCCTCAGCAGCTGCTGGTCTCCGCCTGCAGCCACCTGGAGAGCTCAGCTTACCTCGTCAGCTGTCGCACTGAGATCCACGCTGATGGAGGAACAGTTAGCGTCCCTCATGGGGTTGTTGGGAGTTATTTCTGTTCCTCTGCTGGGTGGTGATGGAGGGAGGGGGGGGGCACTTCCTGTGAGGACGTGTCACTGATCAGATTTGTTGGTTTTTGTGCATATTTGCTAACCGCTACATGCTAGCTTTCCTTGTGTTTCCTCTTGGATCTGATTGGTTGAAGTCAGCTCAGGTTACAGTGTGACTGACAGACTGTTCGTCCAATCAGCTGCATTCTGGGATTCATCTCTAAAACCTGCTGAAATGTGACTCGAACTTCAGTCCTTTTTTTTTATTATTGTTTAATGATGGTTTTGTTACGTTCAGCTGCTCTTCTCTTCAGTTCCTGCCTGTTAGCCTCCATGCTCTGCTGTATTAATCCTCAGTATGAACATCAGTCAGGCCCTTCTTCTTTATTTATTTTTTCCTTCAGGTCTTGGTTAGAAAAGCAGCCTGCTGCACAGCTCTGCATGGTCATAAATCAAACATGGCTGACACCACTGGCCTTTAAGTCCAAAAGTTTAGAGGAAGACCTCCGGCCTGAGCTGCATACTGAACTCTCCACGTCGTGTCCTCCTGACTGCTCTCCATCTGAACCGCCCAGATCTGGACGGTTTCAGTCCACCTCTTGATAAGGTCTGAACATGATCATGGCTCGTGATGTAACACTTCCTGTTTCACAGTGTCCTGATCTCATCCAAAAGCTGCAGCACCTTCGCTGGGTTAACATCGCTCTCCACAAACACATGTAAACACCATCTAAAGACTGCCAGCGTATGAAACCACACCCAGTCTGAACAGGGAGACGTGTGGACCACCGACGGGCCTCTCTGAGGGACGGGGGACAGACAGGTGTCCACGTGGACTCTTTTCTTGTTCTGTGCAGATGATGTGCAGGTTTTAATAGAATCTTCTGCTGTCTGTGTGGCTTTCTGTGTGCCTCTCAGCCTCTCATGGTTCTTACGTGTTATCTGGATATTTAGCGGCTCCTTCTGTAACAGAAACCCGCAGTGTGCTATTAATAGCACTGATAATGATTTGCTTACAAAACAGAGCAGTGGGTTACATGGAGCACCTCACTGCTTTCTGCTGCTGGAGAGCTGAGCAAACACTTCACACACACACACACACACACACAGAGGCCTACAGGAGTGTGTTGTTGTTGTGTCTTTATGTTCCGTCAGTCCGCACACAGACCAAAAAGTGCCGTGAGCTTTACTGGAAGATGATCAGAAACACTGTTTTGCTGTTTAATTAGAGTCTTTAATTAAAGTGGCGGAGCAGGCGGCTCAGTGAGCAGGGCGTGGTCCTCATCATGCCGCTGCACTGTTATAAATATCCCCACCAGGGGCTCCACGGGGGACAAAGGTCACGGCAGCTCGGCTATTAATAGGCTGCTATCATCTGCTGTCCTTGCTGCTCTCACTTTCTCAGAGAGGTTTCATATTTGAGTCCCTGTCGGCCTGCTGCTGAGGGATGAGGACACGGCGAGGGTTCACGCTCACTCCTTTGTGACGTCCCTCCATAAGGAGCCGCACAGAGTGGCGTTGTGCTGAGTCATGAGACAGAACACAGAGCAGGCCAAGAGGTGGACGCACCATGAGAAGCATTAAGTCTGTGTGTGAGAGACTTTGGAGGTTGTTTGTGATATTAAATGTCATGATAAATGTCAACAGAGGAAGTGAAGGGCTACATGAGCCACCATGTGTCCCACAGGGAGCTGCGGCTGTTCGGTTCAGGAGGAGCTGAGCTGAGGCTTTTAAAGGCCAGTTTCTGATGCACTGTGAAAAGTGTGTGATTCCCAGCCGCTCATGTGATGATCTGTCTGTCTAATCCAGGCACATTAAAGTGTGTGAAGCATTAGCAGCTCCATTATTGAGCGTTTTCAGGTTCTTAAAATTCTGCCTGTGCCTCTGCTTGCTGCCTTAATCCTCTGCTGAGGCTGTAATGATGGATACACACACATGTGAGTCTGAGTCCTCGTAAAGGAAGGCGAGGCCGGCACGATGCTGACAGTCAGCTGTGGATCCGTGTGTGGGCGGGGCTCTGGGTCAGACTGCCTTCAAACCCACAGGAATTATCAGCTGTTCCAACAGAGGTGGACTGTGATGAAGAAGACGAAGATGTTGTCATCCATCGTGTGTGTGTGTGTGTTATCACATGGTGTTCGCTCTCAGCCGACACCCTTCATGAAGATGGGCATCTCTTGGTTTTCCCCGGTTCTCTGCTGTTGCCATAGTAACCGCAGCCACGTGCTCCGTTTCTGTAAAGCTCTGCTCGGGTTGCAGACAGCTGGGCGATGTATGTCCTCACCTACATCACTCTGTGTGTGTGTGTGTGTGTGTGTGTGTGTGTGTGTGTGTGTGTGTGTGTGTGTGTGTGTGAGACTTCATGCCTGCAGGAATGTGCTCTCACTCTTTGTCTGAGTCACATTCACACCGGTTGTGTCTGAGGGGATGGTGGTGTTGAAAAGAAGCGCTCCTCTTTCACTTGCACAGCACTGTTGACTTGTTGATAACTTCACTGAAGATGGCGTCTTTGTCCCCCTCCTCTTTCACGCGTATCACATGCATATTCATACTCACGCCCTCACATCCAGAGCATGTAGCAAATATCTGTTTCACGGCCACATGCATCTGCTCATGCACGCCACATATATTTATTCATAAGCTCATTAGAGGAGTGGATTTGCCTGCTGCCATCCATCACACTGTCACCCATCCTCAGC
Organism: Ambassis agassizii; assembly: GCA_036025115.1. Taxonomy (NCBI): domain Eukaryota; kingdom Metazoa; phylum Chordata; class Actinopteri; family Ambassidae; genus Ambassis; species Ambassis agassizii. Next base: position 6,710 of record JAVQJX010190608.1, read on the forward strand.
CTGGCACACTCTGACAACAGAGAGGACTCCGTGGGATTTAGTCTCCTGGAGCCGGCGCCATGGAGGGGATTTACTCCAACAGACAGAGTTCCCCTTCGCCATTTTGTAGAGGTGACATCAGGGAGACAAAGACTCTCCTGTTTTTTTTAATTCTCCAAACACGGTGTTTAGATGATGGTGCTGCGTGTGCCTCATCATGTAGGGAAAGGATGGAGGAGGATTGTTCCTCACATGTGGACACGTCACAGACAGAGCGTCCTGCTGTGAAGGTCTTCATGATGTGCCTGTACTTCATGTTATGTTAGGACGGCGTCGGTGCCAGGTCCCGGTCGGATGCGGCGCCTCCGTCAGCTGTGCCGTCGTGGATGACTTCTTCTTCTGGCTGTCGCCTCTCGCTGTGGCATCTGTGCTGGCTCACGTCCTGGATTCTGATCAATTAGCAGAGTCCTCTACAGAGCATGCTCACACAGTCTGAACACACACTGTGAATCTTCATACTTTACACTGTGCAGTCCCTCTGCCAGGCACAGTGTGTTTCTGTTTGTTTGACTCACAGCAGAATATCCTAAATCTTGACTGCAGATTGTAACGTTGGAGCACACGGAGCCGCTCTGTAGGTCTGAGACGAGCAGCTCCAGGTTGAAGCATATTCTTGTTTTTCTGCAGTGTTCTTATGACAAATAGCTGCTATTTGTCAGTGTGCCTGCTGCTTGGTGATCTTTTCAGCCATGCTAGCAGCGGGGCTCCTCCTCGTTTTTATCCAGCTTCAGGATGGATGGACGTGACATTTTGCTGCTGACATTTGTGCAGGAATGAATTGTAATAACTGGAGGAGAAGCCTTCATGTGTCAGTGTGTCCAACACCTGGATGGAGACTCGTATGTGCATCACTGCTCTGTTCTGTCAGGTGTCCTTTAGTGCCATTAAAGGAAAGAAAAGCTCCACTCTGCAGCCATTACACACACACACACACACACACACACACACACACCATTCCGCTGCCATTAGCTGTAACATGACTCCTGAACAGAAGTGCTAAGAAGCTGCTTGTTGTTCTGAGCATCTGTTTCTGCTGCACAGCACAGAGCTGCTGCTTTGGACAAGAGCGCTCGTCCGGAAAACGGCCCGTTAGCAGCCGAGCCGCGCAGCATATAATCTGCTTTAATTCAACCAGATTAGGACATTAAGAGTGAATTATGCTCCTAAATAAGAATAAGAAGAATAGGTGTTTGGTCTGGTTGTTCGTGCTCCACCTGTCCACCATGAAAATAAGTCCTCTGCAGGAATGAGCTGACCTGATGATGAATATGAAAACACGGCCAGCGTTTTGTCAGCACAGAGCTCCTTCATGGAGTGTGTGTCCTTTCTGTGACTTCACATAATACAGTGTAAGCTGCTCTGTGTAGCAGTGCTCAGTGGTGTAAGCAGAAAAATGTCATATCACCCCCCCCAGCGTGCTCTGTTTCTCCCCAAACATCGTCAGACTGGAGGCGTGAGGACGTTCCCAAAGTGCTTGGTGTGAGTGTGGACAGACGGAGGACGTGTGTGTCTGTCCTCCTCAGAAAGACTTCAGGATGTCTCATTTTATCCGTGTGCTGCTCCGACTTCATGAGTTCTCTGTCTTCCTCCCTCTCTGTCCCTGTCACTTCCATGTCCCTGTCTGTCTGTCTGTCTGTCTGTCTGTCTGTGTGTCTCTGTGTGTGTGCTTTCTGCTCCCAGCCCCTCTGCGGAAAGCAAAGTTTGTGGAGAGCCCTCGCATTCCACAATCAGAGCTTGGCTCCCCTACACACACCTCCACCACTGCCAAGAATCCCGCCGTGGACACACACTGCCCCGGTAAGTGTCTGTGCAGCTCAGCCCCTCGCTCCTTCTCTTTTTGCATGTTGTGTGGACGCAGCAGAGAGGCTCAGACAATCTGCTGTAAGACCCAAACATTTCTAAGGTCATTAATGAAATGGCTTTGCCCCCCCCCGTAATCCTCCCTCGCTGCCTGCTCTCACCGCTCTGCTTCTCGGAGCTTGTTTAGGTGCCGCCGCTGTTTTCTGTTAACTTCACAGTCGGCTTCTGCTCAGTAATCCTGCGGACAGTCCAGATCTCCCCCCCCCCTCCTGCTCACTCGGGGAGGACTTTAAAGCGGGTCACCCAAGGATAGAGCCCTGCTCAGATTTGGTGTATCTGCCCTCTCATCTGGCCTCTCCTTCTTCCTGTTGCCTCTGAGAGACGCAGCTTCCTGTCCTCTGTGTGGACCTCAGGGGGTGGGCGGAGGAAAACTGTGATGGGGGGGGCTTCGAGGCTTAACTGGAGAACTTTAGGAGGACAATGGTTGAACGAGTGCTGCCAGGCCTGTCCGTGTGCGAGCCTCTGCTGCTGAGTCTCTGCTCGATGGGGATCCTGAGTAGGTGATACTTGCTGCGATGTTTCGTGTCTGTGTGCTGTGATTCTGATGGATGCTGACTCTGGCTTTATTCTGCATCAGTCCTGTGAAGTAGACAGTGGAGTGTCAGTTATTATGAGCTGCTAAAAGCCCCTGTAGATGTGACATTTCAGGGATGAAGCTCTAATCTCTGCTGCCGTTCAGGGGTGAAAACAGTTGATTACAAACAGGAAGTGTGTGTCCGCGAGGGCTCCGATGAGGGTGAGCACTCACACCTCCCGTGTGGACAGATGGACATCTTAGCTCTTAACAAGGCCTGCCTGGCATGAGCAGCAGCAGGGCGGTGACTTAAACATCTGATCGCATGCCAGTCTGCAGGAGGAGGAAGAGGAGGAGGTATCAGCTGATTTTTATGGCCTGCAAAGAAATTTGTGACCTCATAAATATGGTTTGTGAATATTTTGTGAGATAGCTTGTAAAATTGCAGCAGCAGGCATCCATAAATCAGAGCGCGGAGGCTCAGCTTCATCCTGCAGCTGCACACACAGCGGATGATACAGAAAATAAATGTATCAATATCCTGTTTAATATGAGAAAGTCTGTCAGCATCAGTGTCTTTAAACTCTGTGCCTCATAATAACTCTGAATGTCTGACTCCTCTGTGGAACAGGCTGTGCTGCTTCTCAGGTGTCTCTGTGGGGTTTTATTTTTCTGTCTGAACGTGTCCATGTATCAGGTGCACTGAGGGTTAACTACCTGCCGTCCGGCTCTATTTATACCCCGTCCTGTCCAGTCCCCTGCCTGCAGCACACATGCTTCTAGAGGGCAGAAACAGATGCGCTTGCACTGAAACACATTCCTAGCTGTGTGCAAAGATAGTTGCCATGGCAACCATCTGTCTCCTTCACAGCTCAGGAATCCAATGGAGAGGTGTGTGTGTGTGTGTGTGTGTGTGTGTGTGTGTGTGTGTGTGT
>JAVQJX010190664.1:0-12016 GCA_036025115.1 Ambassis agassizii
ACATTTAGGATCAACAAGAAAACAAAGAAGACGTAAATAAAAAGAGAAAACCCTCTTTACCTACTGGGCAGGTTCAGTTGGAAAATATAGTTGTCACAACTACCAAGTCCAAAACAGAGAAACAAGATGAAGATCAACCCCAGATTTTACCAATATCACATGAAATGAATGATGGGCAATTGATGGATGCAAGTAAGAAAGATACAGATGCATCCATGCCAGAAAAGGAAGAGGCTCAAGTTGAAAGAAGGCGCCTTAGTTTCCGGGCAATGGATGAAAGCAGTGGAAGTGAGCTCACACCGTCACCATCACCCAAAGTACAAAGGAGAAGACTAAAGGTCAGCAATATTTATTCCAGCAGTGAGGACATCAAAACTGAAAGCGCAGATTCCTCGGTTGAGGATGAAGAGTTCATTCGCAAGCAGATAATGGGGATGGGAGATGACGAAGAAATGTCTTTATCAGAAGATGAGAAGGAAAAGGGTTTAGCAAACATACAAACTGTCAAGGAAGCAGACATTGATAATGCTTCAGTGACAGCCAAGACACTGTCTAGAAAAGCTAGCACAGATAATGAAGACAGCCCTATAAGAAAAGAAGCTGTCCCAAAATCAGACACCGCTCAAAATGCCCCTGAAACAATGCCCAGGACTACTTTCAAGAAGGCAATTCCAGTCATAAGACAGAGACAAAGTACTGATGAAGACGTAGAAAGCATCACAGAATCCTTGTCAAAAGGTTCATCTAGTGTTCAGGTATCTAGCTTTACTCCAGGATCACCTACTTCAGCCTCTTCTCTAGAGGAGGACAGTGATAGCAGCCTTCATCACAAGAAAGTCACTGGGGACAAACAGCATCGCAAAGGTAAACACAGACAACAAACCCAGTCTCTTCCAGCAATTGAGGACTCATCTGAGGAAGAGAAAATGAGGGGCTATGGCAAATTGTCTCCACATGAAGATGTTTCCTCCTCAGAAGATCTGAGACAAGTCACCGTAATCGATGAACCACATAAAACATCTGGTTCCGAGTACTCTGGCAGTATTGACTCAGACCCAGAGGTTAGACGAGCTGTACAGAGAGGAAGTAAACCTTCACCAACAGTCATACCATACATACCGTCTGATTCAGTGAGAGGAGATATGAAATCACTAAAGAGTGCTGAAGAAGCATATGAAGAACTCATTCAGAAGACAAAAGCAATCCCAGGAGAGAGTCCTCCTGATATTGAGCCTCTCTATGGGGGAATGGCAATAGAAGACTATCTTTATGAATCTTTAGTTGAGGAGCCAGAAATCAAGATGAGTGAGCCTGAAGAGGAAGAACCAAAAAGGGACACTGGCTCTGAACCTCTCAAAAAACTCAGGTCCCCAGAGGAGGTTTATGAGGAGATGATGAAGAAAAAGAGAGAACTGATGATGATAGAGCAGGAATTTCAAGAGGCTCAGATTGCCATAGAATCTTCCTCATCAGGGGCTTCAGTTACTGGTACCCCCTCAACTGCTGAGACCTGTGTGGTGACTATACACACAGAGGAGACCTATATTAGTGGACACATTGATATGCCTCCTACAGGTGATGAAATTTCGAGTGAAGTTCCCGTGAAGAAAAAGAAACGACCAGCCCCTCCACGCCCATCGGAACCTCCCAAGCGCCCTGAGGTCACTATCATACCTAGTACGCCTAGTGGAGCTATAAGTTTTGTTAGGCCTATGGTTCCCCAAGATCCTTCTCTCAGAAAGGCATTGTTCCCCATACCAGACCTAAAGATTACCCAGTGTTCATCTGGGGAGGAAGAGGAGGACAGTGTTGCAGATGAGTATGGCATTGGTATTTCCTCTGACATTACTCCAAGTGATGATTCTGAGACCAAAGAGGATGCATCCATAAGCCCACCTTTGTCTGAAACCTCTGAGATGGAGCCTATAAGCGTTGTCTGTGAAATTCCAGAGCCAAAACCAATTCCAACTCCCATATCAGCGCCAGAACTAACCAGTACACCATCACCGGTATCACCAGTGTCACCCCCAACTTCGCCAGCCACTCCAGATTCTAGTCTTGCCTCTAATGCTACATCTTCATCCTCATTTCCAGCTCAAACGCCTCTTTCAGCAGATTCAAGTCCACTGTCTACACCAACACCTACAGCTTCATGTACAGCCCAATCACCACAAGAGATTTCAATGCCATCACCTCCCACAATTGCAACAGAATCATCTGGTGAAACCTTAGTTACTTCTCCACCGACAGCAGTTATAGTCACTATACCAGACGTGGTGTCTGATCCATCCAAAGCTCAAACACCAACAGCAGTTCACATTAAGCCTTCCACAGCTGAAGCTCCAACTCCACCCCTAGAGGTGCCATCTCCCAGACCTGTTGTGGTCCAAATGCCAGACTTGGTTTCATCTCCATCTCAAGTACCAGCCAGGGCTCCAGAAACTTTTCAGGTCTCAACACCAGTTCCAGCAGCTGTGGTTGTCTCGGCTCAACCCACAGCAGTGGTTACAGCTCCACCTTTTGCAGTCTCCACACCAACTTCAGCCACTGTTGTTTCTGCATCTGTTACTCTGGCCACATGCCCCGGACCCGTCATAGTCCAAATGCCAGACTTGGTTTCAACAACAGCTCAAATCACTGTAGAAACCCCACTACCAGTCTCAGCACTCATTACTACTCCTGCTCAAGCCCAAGCCAAAGTAGTGCATTCAGTTCCAGTACAGCCAGCCATCCCATCAATGAGTCCAGTGGTAATCCCAGCTCAGGTGCCTGCAGCAACTCCAGAATCAACTACTATAGTGAAAAAGAAGATTCCACCTCCTCCTCCTCCTCGGTCTACTTCAGTATCATTGCCTCAGAGTAGCACAGAGCTGCCAATTGTAAACACTGTTCAGCATGCCACACCAACTACATTAGCCATGACAACAACAGTGGCTGGCCAGCCAATGCAGTCTGTCGTTGTAAATATCCAGCCAAGAATGGACGCTATACAACCTGTATCTGTACCTCAAGTAGTGACAACCAAACAAGGGCATGTAGTCATCATAGTTCCCACAGGGGAAAAAAAATACATGGTTGGACAGACCACACAAGATGTATCTAGCACAGAGCAAATGGTTCCTCCAGAAAGTAGTCAAATGGCCAGGTCCACTGTCCCTGATGTACCTAGCACAGATATATCTCCATTACTTACAGAGATATCAGCAGTGCATGTAGTCCCAGCACCACCACTTCCACCTAAACCTGCAGCAGGGATAAAGTCTGTAAATACAGCAGACTTACCTGCAGAGTCAACTCCACCACCAACTACATTACCTAAACCAACAGTTTATCCAAAGCCATCAGTTCCCACAGCAGTAACCATGGCTACATCAACACCCATTTCTGTTACACCAAGTATTCTTACTCAAACCACCAAACCGCCTCCTCCAATCCCACCTAAACCAATATCAATTCCAGCTGGGCTGGTTTTCAGCCACAAGCCAGGAGAGACTGTCAAGCCACCTCCCCCTCCTGTGGCCCCTAAAGCAGCAACACTGCCACGGATGAAAGAACCTCCTAATGCTCTGTCACTTAGCCTCACAAGACCTGTGGAATCAAAGTTAGGTACAACATCTCCAAAGTCACCTTTGTCTCCAAGGCATGCAAAATCTTTACAGACTTATGTGGTGATAACACTTCCTTCTGAGCCCGGTTCACCAACAGAGGCTATAACTGTCCAGGCTCCAGTAAGACGAGGGTCCATTCCTTCTACAAAAGTGTCAGGGCTCTATACCCCACCTATAGAGCAGAAAACTGAGGTGTTATCAGCACAAGCAACAGTTAGGAGAGCCTCTGTCCCCACTGTAAGGCACCCACCTCTAATACCTACAGCTCCACCTGTGACAGTGATGACCTCTGTGGTAGAGTCAGCTAAAGTTGAACCTAGAAGTGACTCTGCACATTCTGCCATGCAACCACCACTTCCTTCAGCTGGTGCAATTGCAATGCCTTCAGATCAGAACATTCCCATTCAGGCACAATCTGTACCTCCTCCAGTTAAGAAACCATTTCTGAAAAAACAACTATTGACTCAGCCACTGACACGACCCATGACAGAGTCTGAGGTCATCACAGTGCCCCCAGAGCCAGACATTTGTATTCAACCAATAACAGCCCAAGCTGTAGCAATAGCACCATCACCTGTTCCAAGGCATCCAAGCATAGACACAGAAGGAACATTGGTTTGTCAGACTTCCAAAATAAATGTGCAGCCAGAGCCTCTGACAGAAGTTGTTGCTGTAAAGCCTTTAGAGGCGCCAGTCCCTCAGGATAGACCAGATTTGGTACGTTCACCTGTTTATCCACAAGTTGAAACACCACAGAAAGATATAGTTTTACACACTTTTGTTGAACAACCAGTTCAACCACTTAGTCAGTCTGAACCAATGGCACAAAAGCAGCAAGAAACTCAGTTCAAACAAACTATTCACCCTGTGACAGCATTGCCTATAATGACAGAGCAGCCATCTACACAGCAATCACCTCTTGTAGCTGAGGGGGTGACCCTTCCTGTTGAATTCCAGTCTGACTTATCAGCAGGGGTTACTACAGCTGACACTGCTGTTAGAATACCAGAAGTAGCACATGTAGTATATACTGTGCCTCATCCTCTACCTGTAGTAGCTAATGTTGCCCCAGTACCCCAAGTGACTGCTTTTATGCCAATGGCTACAGATACAGAAGAACCCACACCTCATCATCTGGTGGAAGTTCAACGAATGGAAATGCAACCAGATGTCTCTGCTGTTACTTATGTTCCTCAGGTGTATGGATCAACATTGTCTCATTCAGTTTCACCACTGGAGGTCACCCCATTGCCGCTTGCATATGAGACAACCACAGAAATTGATGCCGATGTGAGAGGAGATTCAGTCACATCATCGCTGATACAACCTCAGACCCTAGCCAGGATGCCAGTTATTACAACAGAGGAAGCCGCACACAGGAGGACAACATCAGTATCATCTATAGTACAGCCACCGTACACCACAAGAGAAATATTTCCCTACCCTGCAGATTATGATATTCCCACACAAGTGGTTACAAACGAGGCCTTTGCTACCACAAGGAGAGAATCACTTACCATGCAACAACCATTATCATTAGGACAGGTGATAAACATGCCAGCTGAAAAAGATCTTCCCATTGATGGCTATGCTGCTCAGGTACATTATAGGAGACCGTCTATTCCTTCAATAGAACAAAGGCCACAGGTATTGACTTACTCATCAGAATATGACCAACCTCTGGAGATAATAACAACTGAGGCCTACACCAGGAGAACCTCAATACCCACTGTGCCAGACATTCCACAGGGTGTATCTGTGGCTCCAGTTACAATTACCAAAATTCAGCAAGAGTCTATTGAGAGCCAAGAGATTAGAGGACCAGAAAAGGTGGTATCTAGTATGAGTCACATGTACTCTTCTTCAATTTCCACCTCAGGTCAGCCTCCTGAAAGTCTTCCCAGCCGTGTCACCCAGGTTGTCACCACTGAGGTTCAGAGGACTACTGTTTCTGTTGTCCATGAAAGACTTCCACAGGTTCCTCCACCAAGTGTAGCTATCAATATACAACCAGACTTGGATAAAGTCCAACCTGTGCCCAAACAAAATGGTAAAATTATCTATCCCGGTGATGTTATTGACTTACGTACCATGAAGGTTGGATTAAAAATGACAGAACAAGGCATGGACCTGACTCCACCTGATTCATGTAGACAGTCTTTTTCAAGTGATTCTAGTGGACGTCAAATCACAGCAGTGCAGCCAGAGATAGTAAACCTTAGTGCAGAGATCACCCCTTCAACCACATTATCTGTTGTCACAGACAGTATCACAATAGTCACGTGCTCAGCAACTATTGCCTCCTATAGCTCTCCAGCGGAGAAACCACTTGATTTGCAGGGCCCTGTTACATCATTGCCTCTGTCTCTCACCACATACAAACCATTTGAACCACTAGCACAGATTGTATACAGACCAGTGAACACTCAACCTGTAGTCAGTACTGTAGCATATACAGCTCAAGACATACCCATCAACCTTTCCTTTGAAGCTTTAGTCTCCTCCAGAGGAAAAGAACCAATTTCTTCAGCCCCAGCTGTCATCAGCAATGAAGGGCCTGTCCTTTCTTTAGAGGCCACAGGGGCCATGGATCTTTCAAACTACAGACCAGCTAGAACTATGGTAGCTCTATCTGACATAAGCCCAGGGGTTGTGACCACTGTGATAGAGGATGATGGAACTCCAGTAGATCTTACAGCTGGACGGAGGAGTGTGTGCTGTGATGTCATTTATAAGCTACCATTTACAGGAAGTTGCAGAACACAGCCTGCAGTTACAACCCAGCCTGACCATTTTGGCTATAGAGATGACCACTACCAATATGATAATGCTGGACTGTATGGTATCAAAGGACTTAATGGAGTAAAAGCTTCAGTGTCTGAGACAAACCTGACAGATGCAGAACCGTTTTCCTACGACCCCAAGACTGACTATGACTACCTCAGTGGATCTTCAGATGGAGCCATAGACCTCACTTCTGCTAAGCTTTCTGCTGGTAAGTATGAGAGTATGAGATTTCTGCTTGCCTTCAATTGCTTACACCTACATTTGCTGCATGAGCTTTGACCTGATTTCTCTAATTGTTTACATATTAGAGGCCTGCTTTTTCACTTTGTGTCTATTTTATTGTTTTATGTTTTATGTTTTTTCCATTTAATGTGCATGCTTCTGTTCTATATTGACATCTGCTTATTTTTTCTTTTTTCTTCATACAGATGCATGTGTGTGCCTGCGTGTGTTCCCTCAGTATTTTGGTTTTGCATCTTGCTAGCCAAAATCTCTGCCAAAACGCATGTTCAGTGGAATGCATTTTTTAAATCCAACTGCATGAACTTCAACACCCATACTGCTGTTTGTTCCTATAAATGTAGTAAAAACTATATCTTTGGACTTGTTATGGCAGGTAAAGTGCTAGACTACACTAGCAAAGCTACTGGTATCTACCCCACGATGACTACAGTTCCATACTCCCAGGCCCCAGCAGCTGGGTTTGGCGTAAATAGTGTCCTAAGAACTTCAGATGGAATACTTTACTCCTCTGTTGCGGCACCTGTTCCATCCACCTATGCAATTACAACTCAACCAGGATCGATCTTTAGCACTACCTTAACACCTACAACAACAGTTCATAATGTCCCATATCCATATGGCTTCATCCACACTACAGACCCAGGACAGATAATTCCTTATGACACTGGGATACCTAAGGAGCTTTTACCCACAGCTTTGGCTGACATCATAAGTGGTTATCCAGGCATGTACTCAGACAACACCCTGGAAGCAATTGCTGCCTCTCTGGATGCTTTAGCGTCTTCCCCAATATTCCCTGGCTTAGACAATGCCAAGATGGTCCAATATCAGATGGAGAGGGAGTTTCTAGAGCTTGAGAAGCTTAAGCAGCTCTGTCTTGCTGAGGAACTGGAGTGGGAGAGGCAGGAAATTCAGCGTTACAGAGAACAGGAACAGCTTATGGTGCAAAGGGAGCTTGAGGAACTACAGGCTCTAAAACATCAGCTTCTCTTGCAACAAGAAGAGGAGCATCATGCCCACATAGTAGCTCAGCAGGAGACCTATGCCCAGCAAAAAGAGCAGTTGCAGCAAATTCAGCAACTCCAACTGCAACTTCAGCGGCAGCTAGATGAGCATTATGATAGCACTGGTACCACTGGAAACCTTCTTGAGGCAAAATATGCAGGAGTAGGAGACAGTGGCCAGTACTGGCCTGTCAGGGATGAGTCTACAACACCATCTGTTGGAGCACATACAGAAGAAAGTCACGACAAGCTTAATTTAGTTAAGCTTCAAGCTGATCAGGACATCGGGAAGAAAATAATTGATAGTGGGGTGCAGACAGATGATGAAGACTCAGCAGAAAAGCTGCATGTGGGAAGGAGAAAGAAGACTAAGAGAAATGTTGACAGCTCAGCCCAAACTGATGATGAGGACCAAGATGAGTGGGATGCTCCCACTAAAGCTCGACGGCGCTCTCGTAAGCATAGCAGTGATGGAAAACATGGCTCTAAGGTCTCTAGCATTGCTATCCAAACAGTAGCAGAAATATCTGTCCAGACGGACCATTCTGGAACAATCAAACGGCCAAATGTGCAAATGGACACTAAGGTAGAAATCATCAAGCATATATCAGCCCCAGAAAACTCTCAGAGAGGTGGCAGTCTAAGCTGTCAGACAGACTCAGACAGGGGACACACACCAATTGAGGTGGGCTACACTACACACCTAACAGCAGATGTTCCTTCTAAGTCTAAAGTCTTCTATGCTCCAGTTTCCCCGTTGTCTTCAGAAAAGTCACTTGGTGGGCAGAGAATGTTGACTGCTGACCCAACCAGATTTTCTTCTGGACCTCGTGTATTAAAGGCTGGTCAGAAGTCTCTGTCTGATCCTAAATCACTTAGTCCCTCCACAGCAGACAGGATGGGTGGATACTATGGCGATGGCTATTCTGTAAGTCCAACCTGATATAAACTGTCTTATCATTATCAATAATTGCAATGCTTTCTTATCTTTTTTGGAATTTTTAAAGTGTGATATTAGTTTTTTTATCAATAAGCATTTAGCAAATTATGATTTAATTTAATTCAGCATTCAGTGGCCTGTTTGTGTTGTGTATTTATGTTCTAGGTCCGAGGCTCTCCCTCTAGTGCAGGTAAGAAGGTAAAGCGGACACTACCAGACCCCCCTCCAGAGGATGATGCCCTGTCAGGACGGTCAGGCTACAGCACCAACTCGGCTCGTCGTCGCCTTGCCCGTAGTACAACTATGGCTCGAGCAAAGATTCTGCAGGATATTGACAAGGAGCTTGACCTGGTGGAGAGAGAATCTTCCAAACTTCGCAAGAAACAGGCTGAACTCGATGAAGAGGAAAAAGAGATTGATGCCAAACTACGGTGAGATACTGCACATTAACTATCAACGCATTTTAATATATGGGCCTTTGTTGTAAACCCTGTGTTACTAATCCATTAAAAAAACAATGTCAGCAATTAAACCCTATGTAATGAATTAATTCAAACAAATACCATTGCATTCATCCATCTCATGCAAACTTATTCCTAATTTATTTGAATGATTCCCTTCTTACCTTGATAGCTTATGGGCTAAAAGGCTGCCTTGACAACACAATGAGACCTCTCCACACTCACACAATGTAGCAGGTACAATGTGTGAGAAACGGAACATTTTTGCCTCTTCGGCTGCAATGTTGATAAAACTGTCAATAAAACAGTATGGACATTTTCTATTACTTTAGGTACCTGGAGATGGGTATAAACCGGCGAAAGGAGGCCTTGCTGAAGGAGAGAGAGAAGAGAGAGAGAGCCTATCTCCAAGGAGTGGCAGAGGAAAGAGACTACATGTCAGACAGTGAGGTTAGCAACATCAGAGAAGCCAGGGGTGAAGGCCTTGAGAGACCACGGACTGCTCCCCAGTCAGAGTTTGACCAATTCATCCCCCCTCAAACAGAAGCTGATTCACAATACAACACACTAACAAGTCCCTACTCTCACTATCCCCAGTATGTTGCCCAGACCCAAACCACCAGCCACTACACCCAACAGAATCTGTATCAGCAGCAGTCTCTGTACCACCAACAAGTGTCTCCTTACCCTACCTTATCACTCTCCCATTCCCAGACCCAACCTAGCAGCTACCAACATGCTCTTCTCCTACAGCAGGGAAAGCAACGGCAAAGCACCCTTTCTGATTTAGAACCTAAAATTACCTCCAACTATGAGGTGATACGCAACCAACCTCTGCTCATTGTGCCAACCTCTACAGAAAGTGGCTATGGAGTGGCTCATCTGGGGGGCAAGTATGGCAACTTGGACTTGAGGCTAGGACTAGAAGAGAGGAGCATGGCCTCGAGTCCTATGTCTAGTATTTCTGCAGATTCCTTCTATGCTGATATTGACCACCATAATGCCAGGAACTATGTGCTGATAGAAGACATAGGGGAGCTCACCAAAGCATCAACAGGGTTGAGCAGTAGTGGCTTGGGTTCTGGATTCAACATGCCTGACAAGGAGCTGTCCAAGGCAGACAGACTACTCAGGGCAGCAGAAGTTCGACGCACAGCAGAGGTAAATACTGCAATGTTACAATGTCATACACTCATGTCCCATTGATATGGTTTATTCAGGTCTCATGAGTGAATTTGTCATTCAACCATCCAGTTAAGGTTATGTATTTAATCTTCTGACTTTATATTCTGTATATAGGTATACAGCATATAACATACATATATAAGTCACATTGCATTTTAAAACACCCATAACATGTTATTTTTCCTTTTAGGTGGCAGATTTTTTAGGCTCATCTCGGCTTCAGGGTTATGGTAAAGGAGAAGATGACACCATGGAGGAGCCATATGAGCTGAAACTACTGAAGCAGCAGATTAAGCAGGAGTTCAGGCGAGGGACTGAGGGGCTTGAACACATAACAGGCCTTGGCCTGCCCCAATATCTCCCCAGTGATAGCAGTTTTCGCCACTTCCCAAAAGGAGAGAAATACAGCATTGGCAGGCTCACTCTTGAAAAACAAGCTGCAAAGCAACTCCCAGCAGCAATGCTATACCAGAAACAAATGAAGAATAAAAAGGCACTAATTGACCCCAAGGCCATCACAAAATTTTCACCAATTCAGGAGAGTAGGGACCTTGAGCCTGAATTTGGCAGCTACATGGGATCTGGGGCCTCTTCCGTCTCCAGTCTAGCAGCTAGGGCTAGGTTGCTTCAGGATGAGATTACATTTGGGCTAAGAAAAAACTTGTCTGAGCAGCAAAAATATTTGGGTTCCTCTCTGGGTGCCAACCTATCTGGTTCTCTTAATCTTGGGCAGTCTCTTGCGCTAGGATCCACTATTAGGGCCACTGCTCAAGATGATGGGACATACCCAAGTGGTACCCGTTCCCGTCCCTCCTCTCGTCCCTCCTCCCGACCTTCTTCTGTCTATGGCTTGGATCTATCCATCAAACGGGATCTATCCAGTTCCTCACTCAAACTTAAAACAGAGGGAGAGGTCCTAGATGCAGCATTTGCCCCTGGGGTGGCCAGGGCAAAGCCTACCAGTTTACCTATAAGCCAAAGCCGGGGCCGCATCCCCATTGTGGCTCAGAACTCTGAGGAGGAAAGCCCTCTGAGCCCAGTGGGGCAGCCTATGGGTATGGCTAGGGCTTCAGCTGGTCCTCTCCCTCCCATTTCTGCTGACTCCAGAGACCAGTTTGGGTCTAGCCATTCCTTGCCAGAGGTGCAGCAACATATGAGGGAGGAATCTCGGACTCGTGGCTATGATCGAGACATCGCATTCATCATGGATGATTTGCAGGGCGCCATGTCTGACAGCGAAGGTAAAAGGAGCCTGAGACTGCTACAGCAGTTCGTATGTGTGGACTTGCTTGTCATGCATGTCAATGCTGAGTGGTCTAACTGACTCTGTGCATTAACTGGTTCTTTCTCAATTATCAATGCTCCAGATAAGTAATGTTGGTTGTTTATTACTGTATTTCTCTCTGCCATGATAAACGTCACAGTAGATGTTTGCATGCCTTTTCCCTTTCTTTTTTATCTTACTCACCAATACATAATACTCTTTGCTTGAGTTTATGTATGTCACAATCAGTTCTTTTCATGTTTGTTTTGTGATTACTTTCGCAAGCTTTTTTAAAATGATGACTTTACTCCTCTCAATTTATCATCAAAACTCAGATTTGCTAAGAATATGTTGTCCACATTACAGCTGCCTTATTATCTGAACGGTAACATATATGATATAATTAATTTCATAATCACGTACTACAAAGCTACACTGTGGAGGGTTAACTTACTGTAAATATATTTATATTAGGAGAAGTAGTGACATAATGCAGTATTTTATCTTTAACACTGAGAGAGAGC
>JAVQJX010190680.1:0-12584 GCA_036025115.1 Ambassis agassizii
AGTCAGGTAGATGCAAATTTATAAACTGCCAATGTAAAGTCATGTAAGACTGAGAAGGGCTTCCACTACGGATGTGTCTGTACAAACCAACACTGCATTTATTAGCAGTTACCAAGGAAATGACTTCTATGCTATAAAGAACAGGGGTATAATTTAAAGTAGTGGTGCAATATTTATACAGCTCATACAGCCAGAGGGTATCACAAACTGATACACTGACAGCAGGAATGGCAATGCAGCATTTCAAAGTCTGACTAAGGTTTAACTCTGTGTTGCTCAGAAACCATATTTTATTCCTTTTCAAAACTGACAAAGGTGATACATGCTGAGACTCTGTGTCCCTTTTACTTCACAAAGAGGACCTTTCTTCCACACAGGACACCTCCTCAGGTTACTTAGGGACCTAATCCTGTTGTGAGTTGGAAGCACAAAGCACTTCCTCTCTCCTAGTCAGCTACAATTCAAGTGTGCTCATTCCCAGTGCCAGTTCTGACCAGTAGACTGTGGAGAGTGAGACAGTGTTAGCAGGAGGCTCTAGTTAGCAGGCCCTAGGTAGAGATGTTGGGACATTTGTTGGACTGAATTATCATAAAACTAACTGCGAATGTACCTTGACACAATTTTCATGTCAACAAATACTTGTATCACAATGTACCAGTATGTGAAAATAAGAAGACAGTCTAACATAAAGTTGTGATATGTCACTGCAAAGCTGTGTTTATCTATCATAGCTCTACTTTGAGTAGATGTGGCCCAACTGCTGTTTTTGTCCACTTGACTCCAGGTCAGCTTCTGGTCTGGTCTCCCAGGACCCCCTGCCAGGATGACTAGGACAGGGAGGGGGATCCACACCCTGAGATAACAATACATTTTAAGGCCTGGATAAACACTGAACTGTGCGGAAAACTCTGGAGTGCCTTGTTTTCCATGTTTTAGTGAAAAGTTGATTAGATATGATGATGGTGGAATATGTGTGGTGGAAGATACCTCTTTTACTTGCACCACACCCCTAAAAATACACACAGGCAATGTTTACAATGATGTGGTGAGAGAGGAGAGTATGACAGTAAAAGTACAAAGCTAGATAATAATAAATTACATATGGATATTATGAATGTAGGGATTGTATTACAAAATGCTATTACTATGACTAAACATGGTATGCAAGGGTATACTTTATACATACCCTTGTTACAAGTGAAAAGCTGTAACCAGAAAAGTACTAGCCATGTATTCCAGATTTTTCTTTATAGTCTAAAGTATCACGTGTCTACCTCTCTTCAGCTGTGGCCCTGCTCTCACAGGCTCTTGTGCAAAGTCAACATTATTTCCAAAAATACCACAAACTATGATACAACCTCTCAACACAAATCTTTTTCCCCCCAGGAGGCAAGGATGTCATACTGTGTTCTTCCCTGCTCACCAAGATTAGATAAACCATAGTTTAGATTTTCTAATCTGTGGCAAAGCTTGTCTGATGATACAGTGCTGCAGCTGTGACGTCAACAAGCCCGACAAAAGCTCTCATTCTCAGCCCCCACTGATTTATCTTGTGTCTGCTGGGAAACACCCAAAGAAGACACCAGTGCTGAGTCAATGAAACAGTGGTTTATAATGAAGGTACTGTGCAATGCATTCTAGGCGTTTGTTGATCATCAGTGGTTTAGATGTAAGAAACATAAAATACTTACCAGAATGGGATGTGTGGAGAACTTGATTTTCCTCTTTACAGGAGGTTCATCCTCCTCTGACAGACCTGGGGCCTCATAACAGTCTTCATAGTCCTCATATATTTGATGCTCCTCGTCGTTTTCTTCCTCCACTGCCTCCTCCTCTTCTTCCTCTTCCCTGAGGATCTGGTCTACATCCCTGTCATCCACAAATGCTGCATTCTCTATACCATAAACTACCGGAGATGCTCTATCCACCTGCTCCTCCAGCTCACCCTCTTCCTCTACTGCTTCATCATCTTCATCACGATCTTCACCAAGCTGGCTTACAAGTACACCGTCTTCCCGTCTCTCTTCTTTCAGCCCAATATCCTTGTTATCTTCTTGGACTCTACCTTCACCAACAGTCTCAGTTACCTTTTGTGCCTTTTTTGTGTCATCTCTTGATATGATCTGACGTACTGGACCACAGTTCTGTTTTCCTACTAGTAAGGTTCTTTTCAGGTCTGACTGCACCTTTTGCTCCTCAAAAACATTATCTTCAGCATTTTCATCCTCATTCTCTTCACTCTCCGAGGACTCATTCTTAACTACAACTAGTTCAGCCCGTACCATGCCCACCCCTCTGGAGTCCAGTGAAGAGCTCTGGCTGTGTACCCCAGTGGTATTAGCCTTGTTTTTTTCAGAGAACTGGGGACTGTTGGCATTCTGAAAGCCACCAGCTGATGGTGAAAGTGGCCTTACATCCCTTGGGGGTGGACTTTCTGGTGTGCCTTCATCCCGACCCGCAGACGTCCAAATTAATCCATCACCAGATGATGGGGAGCTCTTGTAGCCTTGGCCAAATGATTGCTCTGTTGAGAGAGGTTTGTGAGGAGCATCAGCTGTCAGGGAAGTAGATTTGGGTGCTGCCTTGTTAAGCGGAAATGTTGGTTTAGGCCCAACATTAGAACTTAGCGAAGTTGGTTTGTTATCTTTATTCCTGTTAGTGGCATCAGCGACAAATGAGCAGTCGGAAGCATCTCTGACAGGAGAAGTGGGTTTGTGAAAGTTGTCCCTTGTTGGAGAGGTAGGCATTATGTGTTCAGTGGTACTGTGCTGTCTAGTCAGCAACCCCCCTTTTGCAGCAGCTGTGTTGTCTTCTGAGTCATTCTCAGCCATGTAATTCTCCAACCTCTTTGACATAGGCCCTGCATTCAGAGATGCTCTAGACGCGTGCCTTTTCTCACCATCAGCCTTTTCATCTGCTCGATTTTTGACTGCTGATGTAGGAGTTTGCTCCGATTTGATAGTGGTCTCAGAGCTTCCTGATACTCTCCTTGTGCTTTTCCCTTCGTCAGAGGCACTTCCAAGGGACAAACGATTTACTACTCTGTTTGGAGACTGCTTTTCAGCTGCAGGCTGCTCTTTGATTCCCCTTTCAAATAGTTTTCTTGTCACAGAAAATTTCTCTGCCAAAGCCACTTTGTCAATCTCAGCATCTTCTCCCTTGGGTGTTTTATCTAAAATGTGAGCTTCTGGGCTTGTAGCATTGTTGAAATTAACTCTGTGAGTGCCGACTGGAAACTGCCCCTTGGGCGGAGACACCTGGGGCACTTCAGACTTTAGGGTCACCTTACCCTCTTGACACTCTTGCTGTTGTTGACTATCCATTTGCAGGAATATGTTCTTTATCTTATTCACTCTGGTCCCAAAAGGCCTCCCCCTTGAGTCCTCCCGTGTGTCAGTGGATCCATTTTCAAATGTTTTCGATGTGCCTTCAGTTTTTGGGCCATCAAAGGTGCACTTAATGGCATGGAAGTCAGACTTGTATGCATTTCTGTGTGGGGATGCACTCCTCAGGCTCCTCTCGCCCCCTTTGCTTTCTGCTTTGATCATTTTTCCTTGTTTGTGTTCTGTAGCCCACTTCTAAAAAACTGGGATTGGAGAGAGAGATTGAGAGAGTTACTGTTTGTTGGTGTAGTGCTATTCCTCCACAACTTTACGCAACTGGTGCCATGGGTCCGGCGGAGCTGCTGTCTCAATTAAACAGACACAGCCAAGTCACCTGAAGAGAGGAAACAAAGAAGAATTTATAAATGAAACTGTACAGTATAACTTCGTAATTCAGAGATTAAGTTAAGGTAAATTAAGCATATTTTCTCTCCCTATGAAAGCATCTACATTAAAATCAAAGCAGCATTAAACTTAACGTTAACCGTTGGCTAGCAACTTAAAAGTTAGCGTGCAACTGGACGGCTGTCTACTAGCATAAGCTAACGATCAGCCAAAATTGTTAACTTCAAAAGTTACTTTACTTATGAACTTCTACTTTATTTAACTAAACCACTTAAACAGCGTTATTGGCGTACTGGGAAAGGCATCAACAGATGAACAGGCGAAACAAAGTTCAGCTCAGTGGGCCAACAGCGACAGTGTCTCAGTCTTAACTATTCATTGTGGCATTTCAGCTACGAGCCGTTGAAAATGTTCACGCCGCCCGCACACACACAACACCACACAAAGGTAGACAACTTTCCATGACTCTCACCTCGTCATTGCTTCATCGTGTTAGACGCCGAAAAATCGCCTAACGTCCCAGTTTTACAGTATCAAAGTTGTCCCCTTTCCGTGCTCACCGCCATCATCCCCGCTCCAGCAGCGTTTTCCTGCCTCTTCTTCGCACTTCCAGACCTGCCGTGGGGATGCGCGCGCACGCGAGCCTGTCTGCGCGGCGCGGCGCGGCACGACCGGGTGACCGGGAACGCGCCTACATTCCAGGACTGACTGTAACCCTCCACTTCTCCTCCTCCTTCAGCTCCTTTATATTTCTCCGCACACACGAGAAGTTGTCGGAGAAAGGCGTGGGAACACGCTCATACCCTATATCAGAGCGCTGCACGGTCAAAAGTCCAAATGCAAAAACAACTCAGGAGAGATCAATTACACTGACTGCGCATGTTCAGCAACCTAAGCTGTAAAAGGTGAATTCCTGCAGACAAAGAAAGAGGCCTTTCCTCACTCGCTGCTTTTCCACTAGTCTGTTTAATGGCCTCACTGGGTGACTGCTAATGTAATATGTTACACATTAAGTTCAGTTTAGTTCTCTCAATAGAAATACCACTCAAGTTGTAAAACTAAATGTCTTTTTTGGCCAGGTGAAGGGTAGCTTTGGCTTGAAAGTTAAACCTTATAAGGTGGGAGTGTGGGGTGAAAGAAGTTAGAGATAAAAGAGTCTTAGCTGCATTGAGTAAATGTTAAGGCCCTTTGTTTCTTATACTTTGGATCTGTGTGTTTTTAGAGTTGAGAGAATAAAACCAAACACACTTATAATGGAACAAGGCAAGTTTTATAGCAGCATACATAGAGTATAGCATTATTAGTATTTTTTAAATAGCCTATTTAAAATGTTAAATAGGAAACGTGCAGTGACACAGCCTACAAGCAGGATTAGTCTTTAAGTAACCCAGAAAGTATTTTGTAACATAGGTTTAGATCTAAGGGCATCTGCAATCTAGTGAAACAGTTTAAAGTATCTGGTCACATGTATCTCAAGAGTGTAGTATAGAATTCAGTGTTTCCTCATATAACATAAAGTGAGTTTTGTGTTGAGAGTATATATGACCTCAATAAAAATAGGTCACCAACAGAGATCTTATACCTTTTATTCTCTGGCTCTGGCTGCAATTAGTGTTTTGTCTTAATTTGTAATTCACTGTGCTCAAATTCTATCAATATCATTCCACAGATCCATAAAATTATATCAATAAAAAACATTTGAACATATTTTTTTTCTTGGTATTTATATTTAAAATCAGGTCCTATCCCCAGAGTGCAATACTCTGGAAGTTAACTCACACGGCTTAGCTGACATCTGTCTGTGCTTCCTATTCAAAACGTACTAAAGACAAACTGTTTTTACCTGAATGAGGGCATTTAGTCAGATCCTCAGTGGATAAGAACCTACATTGCAAAAATATCATCCTGTCAAACTGACCTAGGAAGCAGAAGTGGGAGAAGATAGATTTTCATCTGCACCCTATGGATGCTGTTATTTTTTTAATATGCCTTTACAAAAATTGTTGAGTGTTTAAAACAGGTCTGCATATATGTATTTAGTTATAAAGCCATGAATACATCATTATGTAACAAAATGTGATGAGAGTAATTATTGATAAACAGGAACCAGACTGCAGAAACAGGGCTTAGACAGATGGTGATCTAATTATCAGGCATTTTGTGTGTTTTTCTTCAGTTGCCTAAAGTGTAATCCCATTTACATATTTAATTGTACAAAACATGAAACATTAAACACTCACTCAGTGTTGATTCTTCAAGAAAAAGCTGTGGCTTTGATTATCATTGTCTGAGGATAAAAAGAAAAGAACTGTTTTGTACTTTGGTGTCTTAAAATGTTCAAGTAGACATCTTTGGAAAAGATCCAGGCCTGAGGCATTTCCTCTGGACTTATCTCCTGTCACATTCCATCTGAGCCACTTTTATCTGATATGTTTTATCTTTCTAATGCCTCATATCTGCACAGTTTATGTAAATTGTTTATAATTTTTAGTTTCAGTTACAGTTTAAATGTAATTTGTTTTATGAAAATCTACAGATTTTGACTGCTGTCATGCTGGGGGTGGAAAAGCTGTTCACACGTCAATGGATAAACATACATACATGCTGTTTAACAAATGTTATGTCTCAAAATAATCTACTGACTCTGTACCAGCATAGCAAAAATCTTTCTGAATGCTCATCACCACTTCAAATTATGCTGTATGTGCACATGAGGGCGGCATGTGTCCATGTGTTTACCATTTCCAGCTTGCAGGATCATCTCCTAGCAACTGTTGGTCTCAGAAAGCCATGTATACACAATCAGTGCCCTTTGGCTAACATGGCCCACTTCAGATGAGCCAGTGGTCCCTATAGCAACATTTCAAACATCATCAAATGAGCAGGGAAAGCCAAATGGAAAAAGGGAGCAGGTGAGTAACCAGTGGAACCTTTGAGACAATGTCTTAAAATGTGTCCAGCTATGTCCACCTAATAACATAAAATCATCTTGACACCACACAGTGTCTCTCTTTTAGTGTGCTTCAATATTTCTCTACTCAAATCAAATCAAATCGCTTCGTAAATGAATTATAAGTTCAGTGTCGCTTTGTTGTATCTCAGAGAGAATAGTAAGGTGCAGTGACGTGTTGCAGCAAAGTTGAAGTGAATGTTGACATCTTCACACATTGTTATGTGTTGGTCTGTTGCTGCTGTGAGTTGGCGGTATGCAGCATTACAGGAATGTGTGTTTTGTGTGGTGCATGCCCTGGCCTGAACACAGTCTTACATCCCATTTGTTTGTAAAGAAGGGACGAATACATTAAGAAGTGGATCTTTAATGCTGCTCCTTCTGATGGGAACATAGATAGATGGATAATAATAAGACTTTTAAGAATATGATGTATTTAAAGTCAAAGCTAACTACACCATCTCTGCATTAGATTGGTGACTTGAAGTTCTTTTCCTTTAAAAATACAGAGCAAATGCTGCCATCTTGCTGCAGATAAAAGTAATACATTTTGAATATGAGCTTCAAATAATTAAAGTCCTATAAATAATGTAGCAGGTTATGAAATGAAATGAAATTGTGCCTCTACAGCACTATGACGTGTTTAAGGCAGAAAATATTATTAATACAAAAACTCAAAAAGTTATGAAGTGATGAAGAAGAAAGTGATCAATTTGGGTGATTTGGGTAAACAAATGATTTCAAGGACAGTGATTCTGCAGCCGCTGGAGTTTCTGACTCTTTTTGTTGTCAAGGTAATTGAGGGAGACCAAAGACCCTTTCATTATGTGGCCCCTCGTTACAAAGCATCATTTTCTCATGGCCATTAAGGAAATGTTCCCACTTTGATTGAATACAAGCTGCTGCACAAAGAACAACAGGGCCCAGTTGCAGTCAGTTAAAGCAGCCATTTAATTCCAGCCTTGGGTGTCTTACTGGCTGTTTATCCCTGATAAGGTTACTGCCATGCCCTCCATCTCCCCTTTGCAACAGTATGCTAATGTCCTGCAGCAAAGAAGTCACTTTTTGTGCTGACTGGTCACTTCATGAAGCTGCAACCACAGCTGCCAGTGACACTGTGACCACTGTCACCACAGCATCTGCAACTCAGATCGTTTCTTTATTGTCCATGGTGGTTATTGGTGCCTGACTTTTTTTTATTCAAATGTAAAACTTGTTGGATGTTGTATTGAATTTCCCCAAAGCAAGACTTCAAGAGGATTTGAACAGAAGTTGTCATTACAATGCTCACTGAGGTTTGATACCTTCTGAGGTTCCTGAAATCTTCAGTGAGTTTCATTTTCAGAGTCATAAATCATAAATGCATTCTGTGATTTATCAAAGAAATTGACAGATGGTTCATCCAGTCACCTACCACCATTACAGCTGAACATTATGACTTTGTTCAAGATAGAATTTGTGGATTTTGAAAATATCAGTGCAGAAAATGTCCTGCATAGCTGAGCCTGAAAGTGTAATCAGCTGAAAACTGTCTTTCTTAGCTTTAAAATGACACCTTTTGCTTTTCTTGGCTTCACATCTGTCAGTTTTTCCTCTTGAGTGAACCTGTAGTGATGGTGCTGCTGCAGGTATGAGCAGGTTGGGGTCAGTTGACAGGAGTGACTGAGTGAAGTGCACTGAAGTTAGTTTAAGGTTGGATAGTCAACAGACTGATCTGCTCTGTCCTCCAGCCTCACTTATCAATGTATTTCAGATTGAAGGACACAAAACCACTTATGATTTTTCTTTATTGAAAAATTCTCTATCATTTAATATCAACTAGGCTTATTTACTTTAAAACTATCTATTATATGCTACAAGACCCAGTGACCAACACAGCAAGAAGCAAAAACTAAACTCATAAAATATTACTATTAATTTGAAACAGAAGAAGCCCTCAAATTCAATAAAAGGTGTGTTTCATGTAACGAAATGCACATAAGTAATGTACAGGTTTGTGTGCTTCATGAGTCTAACTTTACCTAATTATCTAATAATTTCATAATTCTCACTCACATCTGCAGGCCAGCATCAAGGTGAAAAAATGTTTTGTTTGTTGTCGTTCAATCAGTAATTTATCGATGGTCCCTAAGAGAGGCTGTTGGACAGGGAGTGGATGCCTGTCCAACATTCAATCTAAAACTGTCTTCATCAGGGTACTGAGTGAAGGTGGATGGAGCTGTTGTTGGTCCAGCCTCCTCTTCCTCCTCCTCCTCCTCCTCCACCTCCGCAGCAGCAGCAGCAAGAGGATCGCAAGATGGTAGCAGCGCACACTTCTTCGCATTCGTCGGAATCTACAGAGTGGATTATCTGTTTGGATAAAAGGTAATCCATTATAATCACGCTCATACATGCGCATTTCAGGCGCTCTGCACGGCGACACGGCGGTTTAGATTTTCTTCTACAATGGTTTGGGCGCTGTTGTTTCTGTAGCAGCAGTAAAACATTGATGGAGACTGTATAGTTTAATTTCCCAAAGGTATGACTGTATCAGAGCCGGGATTATATTAGGACTCTCTTTCATGTGAGGTTACCGGCCATATGGGAGTACAGGTTAATACATTTTGACCTTAATGTTCTGCTGGTTTCAGGGTTCAAACATAAACTATTGCTACTCTCAGTTGCAGCTTTATGGGAACAAAATCATCAGTAAAAGCTAAAACAATGTTACCAGCTGCTATATTAACTTTAAAGAGGTGTGTAATCAATTTGTTAAGTGTTTACTTTATTGCTGTTTTCTTTAATGGTCAACAGTCTCTAGTGGTCAGGAAGATAAATGATGTTAATGGTTACAGGTGTCCAAACTGTTAGCTGCTCACTTTTTCATCCCACAATCTTGGATCTATCTTATCCTACAGGAGCTGCACATCATCATGTATGCTTCATCCTTAAATACAAATATATATCTGATGCTTTCAGCCTCCTCCTCCTCCTCTCTGTTCTCTCCAGTCCACCATGTTTCTGTCTGTCCTGACCTCCAGTGGGTCACGAGCTGGTTCTGGCTCAGGTTCCCTTCCAGAATTATTATTATGGTTTCTATTTATATCAAAGCTTCTTATGTCACCTTCTCTTTAAACTGGTCCATTAATCATTATTTGACTTGTTCACTAGTGAGTGTATAAAGCTCTCACACGTAAACACGAATCTTCCTATGAGCCGACTTGTCTTTGAATGCTGCGCCTCTCTTTTCTCTTTTTGGATGGTTTATTGAACTCACCACATCCCTGAAGACGGGGGCATCGCCTCTCTAATTTGTATGGTTTAGTGATATAAAGAAATGATAGTGTCCAGAATTTTCAATGTGAGACTAAAATCAAACAACAACAACAACAAAAATCACATTAAATTGATTTTTCCTCTTCCTGGAACTGCACACGTCAAACAGGCTGATGAATTGGATGGAGCTTATAGGTGTAAAATGGGTCACTTAGATGTGCAGGATGAAGACAGAAACATCACAAAGGAAAGGTCCAAAGTACGGCTGCTATAAACAGCAAAGTGACGCAGTGTGCTAGATGTATTTACACAGTAATTTCCTGGGTTGGGGGTAGAAGCCACCTGTGTCCGTCAAATCAAATGGTTCTGGTGTGACTCACCTTTTCTCAGGAAATAGAATCCATGTTTTTTCACTCTGCTGCTGATTTTACACACAAATAAATATATGTGTATCCAACTGTATCCTAATGTAACTTATATTACATATGTATTTATCTCTCTCATTATTGCGCTCATCATTTATCTCCCTTATACTTGATATAGAAACAGCATTGTTAGGTTCATTGTTCTTTTAGTAACAAGCTGCCAAAATGAAAACATTCTGTCCTCACTTGGACTGCAACTTAGCACTTAAAAAACAACAACAATTTGGCTCATTTCCAGATAGACTGTGGCTTCGAAGCTCTCCCACACATCTCTCTTTTTGTTGCCTCATTGTCCTCTCTTTGTTGTGTGTGTGGTGGAAACAATGCAGGTATAATCTTATCAAGCAGTGTGTTTTACAGATAGGACTGCTTTGAGTGAAAACTTCTATACAAATGAACATTATGCATGATGCAGCACTGTATACTGTTGTAAGGGATGTTCTTTTTTAATACTGCAGACCTGCAGAGCGGTCGGGGGAAGACGTCGACATAATACTGGCACGTCTGAAAAGTGTGAAGGCCTTCGAGAGATTCCACCCCAGTTTGCTACAGCAGATTTGCCTGTGTGGATTCTATGAGTGCTTGGAGAAAGGCATCACCTGTAAGTCAAAACGAAGGATTTCAAACTGTCAACTGTCAAACTGTTCATCAAAGAGAATAAAAAAATGAATGCTTCGCTTGCTTTTTCCCCCCCACAGTGTATCGCCAAGGAGACATTGGCACCAGCTGGTATGCTGTGCTCTCTGGATCACTGGATGTTAAGGTGTCTGAAACATCAAGTTATCAGGTATGAAACCAAATTCAACTCAAAGGGCGAAATAGTGTTGCTTTCTTTGTCACAATAAATCATATTTTGGTGTTATAATCCTTTAAATGTACAGTGAATACTGGATCCATTTCCATTTAAACTTCATTAAGTAAGTTTGCAGCATGGGCTGTAAAGATTTTTGCTATTTAGACATTACTCCATCGACACTGAGTGTTGATTAGAGTAATTTCAGATTGGAGTGTATCCATGTACTAGCTACAAGTGCACAGGATTGCGTCTAACCTTTTTGAATGGTCTGATCAGTGATGGTCCTCAAGAGCTGTGCACAAAACCCTTTTATTATTTATAACAGAGTAGGACATTGCATCATAACAGCATCCTTGTCTGCCTGTTTATTGTGTCTTTATGGAGGAATGATGCATAGGTCTGTTGTAGGATGCTGTTACTATATGCACACTGGGGACTGGAACAGCGTTCGGCGAGTCAATCCTGGATAACACCCCCCGGCATGCAACCATTGTCACGCGGGAATTCAGCGAGCTCCTACGCATTGAACAGAGGGAGTTCAGGTGTCTGTGGGAGGTAAGTGCCTCTTTTTCCTTCATCTGTTCTTGAATCAGCCTACAGGAGGCTTCATTAAGGCCAGGTCTAAAAAAAAAAAAAAGCTTTCTACTTTGGCCTGTTTTCTTACAGTAGATCTAAAAGTATTTTAGTAACAAAAAGCATCCAGTTTTTTCAGATTAGAACACATTAATTTCTATTCCTCCTTAATGTTGAGGTGGCAGCCTGCTCCTGTTTTAAGTGTAATATTTAATGTGAAAACTGTGAAAACAAATTGAGCACAGGCGAAAAAGGCGGGTTGTGTTTAGTCAGTATGTTTTTATATGAATTGAATTCATTTATTGTTGGGCCTCCTGTAGGCATGATGTGAGGTCTCCAGTTGTAGTACTCTGATTGCAAGTGTGTGCACTTTTATCCGTTTTGTTAGTATGTGTTGGACTTGCACCTTCTGACCACTAGATGGAGATGCAGTGCTGATAAGAAAATGTCTGACTCTGACTTTGTGTCTTCACTGATGTCTCATTATATCTTATTTCAGCTCCATCATCAAGTGTAAGTTTAAGATAGAACTAACAGTCACAGACATTAGCCTTTAATGTATGTGTTTATGTCCAAACATACAATGTAATAAGAGGTTAGAAAAGATGAATTTGGACTCTAAATTGCTCCTGACATGAGAAACTGCATTCTTTTTTTATGAAGACTTCAAAGTAGTCTACATCAGTCACTCATGTCATTATCTCTGCTCCTGTTGGATGGAACGTGTTACGCTGTATAGACAAACCTCTTGTCTCATAGCCCTGGGGGGGGGGGGGGGGGGGGGGGGGGGGGGGGGGGGGGGGGGGGGGGGGGGGGGGGGGGGGGGGGGGGGGGGGGGGGGGGGGGGGGGGGGGGGG
>JAVQJX010190681.1:0-18963 GCA_036025115.1 Ambassis agassizii
TTCTTGTTTGTTTGTTTTTTAAATAATTATTTTTTTGTCTTCATCATTTTTTTTTTGGTCCCTGTCTCTGTGAAGCATCATTACACAACAAGCTGCACACTGTCCAATATCATAAGAATGTAATGTTGTGTGAACGTGTGTGTTTTTCATTCATCATTATGTCATCAATTGTTCTCCTGTTTGTTGGCCTGCTTGGCTCTGGTGGCGTTCTGTGTGACCGTGGACAGCGATGATCCCGTCATGCTGGCTGTCTCCACGATCTCGATGTCCTTACAGGTCAAACAGGCCACCAGCTTCTGACGAGAGGCGCTGCGTGCAAAGAAAAAGTCATGGGACACGGCGGCCAGGACGCCTCCGAGGACCGGTCCGAGCCAGTAAACCTGCAGGAACATGATCAGGGTCAAAGGGTAAATCAGAGGCAGGCTAAGGCCTGAGGTCTCAATCAACAGTGAAAAGAACGGTTTCCATGGAGACGGGCTGGAGTTTTTCTCTCACCCAGTGGTTTTCCCAGAAACCAGTGATGATGGCTGGACCCAGAGCACGTGCAGGATTCATACAAGCACCAGAGAAGCGCGCCTGAGGAGCAAACAACACCCAAAAACATTAGTCTGGTGAAGAGTGCTTCATGTCTTAGAAATATATAGGATTTAAGGATTTAACTCCTCCTACCCCTATTAGCACCCCAGCAGTGTGTGCTAATCCAATGGCCAAGTTTCCTGGTTCTGTGCACTCCCTCCGTCGCTGGTCCTCCACTGAGAAGATGGTGAAGACCATCTGGAAGGTGCACAACATCTCAATGCCCAGAGCCTGACCTGCATTCAGCTCGAACGGCACCTGAGGATACCAAACAAAACAACCATCAGAACAAATGGACAAAGTAACACATAGTAATGAATTGTGGAAAACTGACCTTGTTGACAAAGTAGTCTGCAGTGCTTTTGATGGGCAGGGCTAGGTACAAGACCCCGGCTCCTAAAGAGGCCCCCAGACACTGGATAGCAATGTAGGGAACGGCCCGGAGAACATCCAGCCTCCGTGTGGCCAAGAGAGACAAAGTCACAGCAGGGTTCACCTGATCTCACACACAGACACACGCATTTTAAACGCTTCATTTCATTTGGAAAATGTTAGACTGCAGACTGATTTATTTGTTTAATATACATTACACACATTGTTATACTTATCTTTTTTTCTTAAATTAAATTCAATTACTATAAATACAGCAACAACCTGAGTCTCTTATATGGTTATATTTATTCTCATGTAAACACTGTGCAATTCCCCCATCACTCACTGCTCTGTTGCCAACAACAAAGAGTTTCTAGTCAATCAAAGAAATGAAAAGCACACTTCAGAATGAATGCGTGACTACCTGTGCCCCACTTATTTCTCCAAAACAGTGTCCCAGTGCAACAATCACCGCGCCCACAGCCACTGCTGGGTACAGGGGCCCCCCTGGGGCCTCTCCAGGGCCTGGCATGGAGGCACCCAGCACGGTGCTCACTAACACCAGGGTGCCGAGCAGCTCTGCGAGCATGGCACGCCAGAACTGACGACTACGAAGCTCCTCGGAGAAAAAAAAGGACACAAACAAAGTTGACCTAAATTACTCGCTGATAATTAGTCGGCTGTATATTTTATTATTTTTAGAATTTGTGGCAAATAAAATCAAGAAAACATATCACAAATATTTGACTTTAATGATTTTTAATCTCATTAATTAAAGAAGATTATCTGGATTAATGTGAATTATAAAAAAAAAATCAAACAAACACACTTTTTAAAATACCAAAAAAGACACACACAACATGTCATCTATATCAACATATTTATGACTAATTAACATTTATTTAAGCACCTCATCACCAGTCTTGATAAAGTTTGTCACTTTAGTTATTAACCATCCCAGCTCATTAGAAAATGTTGCTTTTGCTAAAACAGCTACCTCTCTGCTGATTGGTCTTTTTTTTTCTTTAACTCCTTTTAATCCAATAAAATTATTAAAGTATTTAAAGTGAAGACACTCACCTCTCGCCACGACATTTCAGACTTGTCCTCAGGCTCTGCCTCTTAATTTTTCTTCTTGCTTCTTCTTCGTGCTTCTGTGTGTTCAGCTGTGGTGGTCTGAGGGCTTCAGGGTCTCGGCTTCATCCCTCATTAACTTGTAGAGTCTGAGAGGTCCTTTGATGAGAGCAGCCTCCTCCTCCTCCTCCTCCTCCTCCTCCTGCCTCTCTCTGTCTCTCTCTCTCTCTCTCCTCACCCACTTCTTCCTCACCTCCTCAGGACCTATCAAGTATTTCTGTGTGTGTGTACATGTTCTGTCAATGAAAACAATGTATGTCTCTCCAGATTTGTATGTATAAAATCAACCAAATGTTTCTCCAATCAACCTTGAGCCATTTCACATCATCATCATCATCATCATCATCATCATCATCATTGTGAGCACTTATCTTCTACCTGAAGTGATTGTGGCCTCTTTAAAAAAATTGCAAAGGGCATATAGAAAAAAATAGAAGTACCTTAAGATAAATGCCAGTCAGTTGTGAAATAATAGAAGCCAAATCTCCAAAACTATGGAGCAGAATATGTCCTACAGAGGGTCCTGACAGATGAATCTGGCTATATTCTTTATTTTTTTATTATCAACAAATCCAATAAAAACACTCACTGTCTCTCCATTGATGTGTAAAAACACCTAAAGGATCTTTTTTCTGATGCACATAAGCATCATTAACAGAAACAGTGTGCTAATCATTAGCATTACATAGGCCTGTCTTGTTTTCTCTCTCTAGCTGAATTGTGTTGGTGAGCCCTGAGCACCTGGAAAATATTACCGCTGCTCAGCCTGATTTTCATATCAATTATACAGCAAAAGGAGCAATTAGTGTGCAGAGAGGAGCAGAGCGGCACATCGTTCTCTTTGTAATCGTCTATCAGGCTGTACATTTCATAAGTGAGACATAAACGTCTCTCTAGATGTTGTCAAACATGGAGGATGGCCTGTGATTCCATGTTGTTAACATAACAGCTGTTATGTTCACAAAAAAAATCCAACGATGTCCAACATCATGCCCAAACTCGTCCTTTTTTCCCCCCCTCCCCTCTCCATAAACTCCTTATGAGGTACCTCTCTGATCACCATGGGGACAAACTCTTTCATGATGCAGTTGCCATAGAGCCCATTGAGATGCGGCGTCTGTGCATGTTTTTCACTCTTTGGTATCAACACAAAACGGACACAGTTCCTCAGAAAAATAACATTTAAAATGATGATGATAATTTTTATTTAACATGAGCTGATGTATAAAGGTCATAACAATGTTTGGAGTCCATGCTGACTTTCCTGACCTTCCAGTGCATCAGGGGCCCTCAATCATGTCAGCCTGAGTCCAGAATGAACTGGTTGGTCAGGGGGTGGGTCTGCCGGTGTGCCCCCATTATGCCGTGGATTACCCCCTCCCCTGCATGGCAACTGTGTAACTGTTATCCCCCCTTTTGTGGGGCTAAGCCCAAATGTGTGGAGCAGGATGGGTGGGGGGGGCGCACTGGAACCCGCTTGCGTGAGGAGTTTTCAGCCCCCACCACCCATCCAGAGTGCTGACACTGACACAATTTCATACACAAAATGCAAGCTAAGGGATTTGAGAACGCGATAGAGAGCAATGAGAAAAGTGAGAAATGCACTAAAAGGCACATATTTGTAATAGCTGGGATGTGTTTTTTTTTTTTTAACATGCAGATTTTAAAATGAAGTTGTTTTTTTTTGTCCGTGAATGAGTGTGTGTGTTGAACTTGAGTCAGTGTGGAGCAGCTGGGGATGATGGCAGGACGTTTTCCAGCAGCATGTGCTTCAGACAGGACTCTCCAAGGAGCAGCAGAGCCCCATCCACACACTGCTGTGGTGGTTACAATACAAGGGGAAGCAGGCTGGGAACCATATAGAATAATGATAAATTTACAGTTCTCTAAACCTCATAAAATAAATTCTATTTTTACATTTAATGGTACCAAAATAAGGAAATGATACAAAGTTAAATACACAATGTGACCAAAAGTAAATGGACACCTTACAACCATAATCCAGCAAATCATCGAGATGTTAATTTTTGGTTTGTCTCCTCCTTGAAGAGAAGAACTAATCTTCTCAATTTGGATTAGGAAAACTTGCATGTCATCACCTTTCATCAGATCTTACAAATACTAAAAAAGGACTCGACAGAAAAAAATGGAGGGCAGTAAATACATAATTTGGCTTGGTGTCCACATAGTTTTTCCCATGTAACCCAAACCAAAGTAGAGCAAAAAAGCATTGATTGATTGCTCACCCATAAGCCATATTTTAACTGCATCCTTTGTTCCACTAGCTCTATTGATAAAGAAACATTTGAGGATAAATAGAGAGAACAGAAAATATAGAAGCAAAGACCAATGCTCTCTACTAGATGTGATTTTATTCAACTCACAGTACATTCTACAGATGCACACGTGTTACATCACCTTAATACAACAGAGTCTTGTAATACCTCCTCTTAAAAATGATGAATTGGTCCTAAAAATATAAAGGAACAAATTTAAAGTCACCAAAACTGTACATTATTAAAAATTCACTTAACACCACATTT
The DNA here is from genome assembly GCA_036025115.1 of Ambassis agassizii. Taxonomy (NCBI): domain Eukaryota; kingdom Metazoa; phylum Chordata; class Actinopteri; family Ambassidae; genus Ambassis; species Ambassis agassizii. Next base: position 4,626 of record JAVQJX010190681.1, read on the forward strand.
GGTTTTTTTTTTTCTTTTTTGAAAAAACGTCTCGTCCCTTTAAGTGTAATAAGGAACATCAAAGTTTATTTCCTATCAACGGATTTGAGTTCAGTGTAAGAAACAAGTTTAAATAAAACCCAGACAGTGGAGTTGTCCTGTCGCCTTCATAGCACACCAACCATGCCGTGCAAAAAAACGTCGTACATTGGGCCCTCGTACAGCACAAAATAAAAATAAAATAAAAAAGGAATGTAAGACAGAAAGACCAGGCAGGAAACTACCCAGAACTTCATCATCAGAGCCTCTTTTGCAGTTCTAGTCTTTAAAACGAGAGGATTTTTAGTCTACTGTAGCCACTTTTAGAGGTTTTCATCTGGTCAGACAAACAGAAGTGTTATTTTTAAAAACAGAATAGTTGCCTAGTTGCAGGCTTGAAGCTGCAGACTGGTCAGTCAGGATTACAGCGTAAGAGCAAACTTTCAGTGTGCGTCCGCTGTAAGAGACAAACTGCTGAAATGACAGTAGCGTCCTCTTGGTCGTCTGTAACAAAGGGTGTTCACTGAATATTTACTCTAAACAGGAGCAACAGTGGAATATATGACTGACCGACTCACCGATACTACAAAATAAATCCTACAGTTTCAGAACCAGTGTCTTTCACACAGCAGCAGAAGAGGTGTGTTTGTGTGTGTGTGTGTGTGTGCAAGACTTTAAGTGGAGGTTATACAATGTCTACTTGTGACAGTCCAAGAACAGATTCCTTTTAGTTCAAACTGGCCTTTTCATAAATCGTCTAGACATCTCTATAAGGTAGTCTGTACACATTCACTACAAGCTATTGCTATTAAATAATCCCAGCTATTGTAATCTTTATATATATTTATATATAGAATATATAATAAAAATATATTGAGCAAAAAAATTACTTCTAGGCATAAGACCACATTACATTACATTTCCAATGAACAGGTAAGAAATGGCCCAAGCTCTGTGAAGAGTTTTTGATCCATTTAGTCGTGGAGCGGAGCTAAGCAGGTCCAATATGCAGCAAGACGAGGCTGCAATAGTGTCATCAGTCCCTGACTTTCAGTTTGAGTCTGAGAGTCTAAATATTCAGGGCCTGACACCGTATCATCGGCCCGGGGCAGGGCTCTGATCGAAGGCCTCGCTACGACATGGGGGTTGTGAGAGGACATGACAGGAGAACGCTGAGGTGAAGATGAGGAGACACGAATGGGTGGAAGATGAAGAGAGTCAAGTTCTCTCTCTCTCTCTCTCTCTCGATGAGGAATGAGTACAAGTTCAAGCCAGTTCGACTGTGCGCCTTTAGAAAAAGATTAGGCCAGTAGAGGAAACGATAACAGACAAATAGCCAAAATCTATACATATATACCTATACATGAGAGAATACACGTGGCTGGAAAAAAAACCTCCAGACAGTCTTAGCTGTAATGGAGAGTGTGGGACTGGGACGGTGAAAGCACCAACAGTCTACAGCCCCACCATGAGGAGGATTGTCACATGGGCCCCCCCCCCCCACAACCTATTTGTCTTTATTTGAGTAAAATTCCGCCCAGCGGCTCTCAAAGAAACGCCTCATGGAGTGCCCGGCCATTCCCACCTCCGATGTGTCCTCATTGAAGAGCTCACAGTTGTTGAAGACTAGCTGAGCATCTGCAGCAAACTCCTCACAGCTGCAGTAACTGAGACAAGGAAGCAGCAGAAAGCAGGAAATATAAGTGAAGTGAAAAGAACCAGAGTGGATCCCAATCTGATAAATCAAGCACTCTTACCCTCCCTGTAGAAGCCTCTCTCTCATGGTGAGGAAGTCCATGGGGTTCTTGATGATGCGGCGGTAGCCTGGCACTAACCGCGGGTTGACTGGTTCGAGGAATGGCCAGGCATCTGCATGAGCCTCCATCTCCATGAGAATGATCCTGGGAGAAAATTCAAATGAATTATCCACATCGTGAAGACTTAAATACAGAATTATATTGACTGAATCACAGCAGGACTCACTCGCAAAACGTGAGGTCGGGTTGGTTGCGTGTTGCCATGCGGCGCCGTTTAGCACCGCCTCCTTCACCAGAGTGACGGGAAGATGAGGACGCAGCCACAGCCTCTTTGTGTCGCGTTGACATGCCACCACTTCGCCTTGTCGTCGTCTCATCTTCCGAGCTGTCGTCTTCGTATCTTCTCTTTTTCACTCTGGTACGCTTTTTGCATGAGCGCACCAATTCATAGTCATCCTAAACAAAAAGGGGCAAAGCATGTTAAAGGAAGGACAGGGTGGGTTTGTTCTCAGTGTGAAGACGGGCATCAACTCCTGACCTTAGCAACGCAGGTTGGACAAAACCAGTCTCCCTCTGGCACCTGGGTGATTTTAGGCCTCAGGCAGTACATGTGGCAGCCTCGGTCACAGCCGTCACACAGCAACAGGCACTCATCGTTGTCTCCTTTCCTGCAAACCTGACAAGTCTATAAAAAGACAGGTTATCTTCTCAGTGGGCTTCCGAAAAAACGGCATGACACAGAGATCCGAACAGGCAGCTGTGAGACTTCTTACCACTTTTGTGACTGATCTCTCCCATGCAATAGCCTTTTCCAGCTGTTGTAAACACAGGCAGACCTGGGGGGCACTGCGGCATCGATCTAAAGCCTGCCGCCATGTTCGTAGACGAGAGGTGATTTCATTTTCCAGACTAGAAGAAAAGACAATCATTACATTTAAAATATCACAACATCACATGATCCCTTCAGGTGTAAACTGGTCTGGTCCTCTCACCTGATGACATCCATGGGATGCTCCTCTCCCGGCGTAGGAGTGAGCGGAGCGAGGCGCATCACTTCAGCTGGGTTCCAGAGCGGCTCCTTCAGGTAGCGCCTCTCGATGTTTCGCTCGAGGTTGGCTAACCGCAGCACGGCCAGGTCCACTGGGTGCGTAGCAATACGAGGTAAGCCGGACCATTCCTTCTTTGTTCGGACAATCCAGTCATCACGTGGGTCGGCATCGTGTTCGTAGTACTGGAGGTCATCACGTGTGGAGTCTGGATCCGGGATTGTGTAGGGCTTAATGGTGACAGAGAGTACAAGTGTGAGTAAGAGAGAAAAACGGCATCAGGATTGAATATATATGAGGTGTCTTAATGTTTACCTGAAATTCCACCAAGGGCGTCTCTGTGTTTGTTTCAGCGTCATTCAACGCACCCTGAGGCGGTGCCTTAGACAAAAAAAAAAAAAAAAGAAGAAGAAGAAGAGTGAAATTAATTATAAAATTAAAGACTTTCGATTTCACTTTCTAAAATCAATACATGTTGTGGCTGCTGATGGATATCTTAGTGAGGTCTTACCTTCAGATGAAGGTCGGCAGCAATGACTCGCTGCTCGAGGTCCTCCACCCACTGTAGGACGCTGATGTCCGTCTCCATCACCTTCTCCTGAACTTGCCACGGCTGCTGCAAGGCCTCGAGGAGTACATCCTTCGCCTCCACCTTCAACTCAAATATTGGGTCTGAAAACAACAAAGAGCAGAACAGATAAGGATTACAAATGGACAGAATCAAAGATGATACAATCAACCAAAAATTAACAAACACCCACCGTTGACAGGTTTAGTGCAGATCTCAGCTAAGCTCTCCATGTGTTTGGCCAAATGTTTATGGAGCACCTTCTCCCTGATGCCCCTTGGATGGAGGGCCTGTAAGGTGTTGTAGAGCTCCTCTGGATCCTTGATCCACCACCAGCCTCGCACCATTGCTGGAGATCAAACATAAAAAAAATAAAAAAAAATCAGCACAAAAACAGCCAGTCTCATTGGGAGTTTTAAAGCCCAGTGTCAGAGGTATCTACAAAGATGGCAGGAAACTTTGTGGTCATAAGAACTCAAGACTTATGAGCTGAAGTGACACAACTACAACCACCCAATTACTTACATGCTGGTATGGGCTTGACCACCATTTGTGTGAAGTATTGCTGCTCAAGCTCCTGGAAAACAGAGTTGGGTGGGCGGCCACGACGTTTTGCTGCAGAGCCTCGTGGACCCCTGCGGGCTGGACTGCTGCCTCTGCTGCCTCTCCGTCTCCTGCGAGCTGGCCTGGCAGGGGTGGTGGGAGCAGCTGGGGCAGCTGGGGGAGCCGGATCAGCAGGAGCAGCCGGAGCAGGAGGAATGAGAGCTGGAAGAAGCGGAGGGTGTTGATGCTCAGGTGTCGTTTGAGCACCAGCAGGGTCTGTAGGGGAAACGTCCTGTGGTGTTGTATCTGTCTGGGTCACCAGTTCAGCAGCTGGAGTCAGGTGAGGCAAAAGTGGGTCCGGCTGACAAGGGGAGAGACATCCTTTTATTTACACAACATACATTTGCGGTGCATTACTAAAGCGTAATTATATATTTTGTGGTAGTAACCTGCATGAGCGGCGCAGCGAGTGCGGGCAGAGCGCTCGGGATCTGAGGGACGAGTTTAGGGGGCGAACTGGGTGAGGTAGGCGCCTGGGGCTCAGTCAGAGAGTTTTCATCACATGGTTGTTTGGGGAGCAGGTTAAACCACTGTCCTTGTTTTTCTGCCATCTTCTTCACACTCTCCTCTGGTCGATTACCCTCTGGAGCATCACCGGCTGTAGAGCATGTGCCATTGGGCACCGCTTCCTGCGATTGGTTGAGCCAGCTCTGGAAAGCTGCCTGTGTGAGGTCTTGCATGCCGTTGTTTGGTGATCCTGGTCCTTCTTCACCTCTAGACCTGGCGCTACTTCGACGTCGGCGGCGGATCTTTGCTGTACGCAGGTGAAGCTCTACTTCAGGTTTGATTTTTCGTGGGCGCCCGCGTCCTCTTGGTCTGCTCATGAGGGATGCGGTGCCAGGGAGGGAATCATCATCTGGAGAGAAAGCCTGTGCCTGGCTGGGGGTGGCGGACGAGGGGGAGGAAGGTAAATTGGGAGGGGGGGTAGTCGGCGTCTGAGTCTCCTCAACTTTGGGCTCCTTTTTGAGGAAGGTGACAGGCACCTCTGCTACAAGGACATCTCCTGAATCTACAACAGAGAAAAAATATATATTAAGACGTAAAGATGAGCTAAGAGGTTGATCAGCACAGTTTATTCCAATTAATTCTTCAGTCTTACCGAGGAGCTCTTCGGGCCCTTCAACCAGCACTCCTCCAAGGTGAGGTAGGGCCAAGTATCTGCGACGGTATCGGTCTTGGCCCAGCAATATGACCCGCATGGAATGAGATGACTGTAGCAGCTTTTTACGGAAAAATGCTTGGCGCTGTGGAGAATAAAAGGTAAAGGAATATTTAATATAAAGCAGAATAAACACATTGTGTTCAGTCTGTGTAAAATCATGCAGACCTTGGTAAGCTTATCTATCTGCCTTTCAAGCTCGGGAATGCTGGCGTTGGTGGGGCTCTCACTCTGTAGCAAAAAAAAAAAAAAAAAAATTAATATTAAGTGCAAGTTTAATCAGACAGTTTAAAAAAGAAAAAAGTTGATACTAACATCACTGAGTTTAGGTTCTTCTTTACGGGTTCGGCGGCTTCCTCTCTCTAGGATTAGTCCACTCTCTTCAAGGTTGAGGTTCTCTTCCTCAGCTACTCTGGCACTGCGCCTCCTCTCCTCAAAACACAGCTCTTCCTCTGAGCGTCCTGTGCGACGTGCTAGCGCCGCCTTCAGTCTGACAGAGGGATGACAATCATGAACAACATATCAAATGTGCCTTTAACAAACCACATGTCTCAGAGGGTCAAAACACAATCATACTTGCGCAGTTTTGCCTCAATAATCCACTTGTTCTTCCTGTAGGCTGACATGTTTTCTAATGTGTTGTCAATATCACTGAAATACAAACGCACATTAATACATTGAAAGCAATATGGCAGAGTAACAAATTTTTACATTACAAATGGACCTTAGATTAACAGATAATCTGGTCTAACCTGATCACAACGTTGCTGCCATTAAGTTCGTCCACCAGGAAGCCCAGGATGGCTGCCTTGGCATCAGGAGGCAGGGCGTGAAATGTTTTGGTCCTCAGTGTGTTGCACACTTCTGTCTCATAGCCATGAGATTCCAAAAAGATGCGAAGGACTTCGGAAACACTGCTTCGGGTCAGGTCCAACTCAACCAGTTTATCCCCAAGGATCTTTACAGACTGTCAGTTAGGATGAAGATAAGAGTTTAGGCATTTATCAATAGTTAAAGAATACAAATGGAGAAATTTATCAGTTTATCACACACCTGATAATATGAAGGCAGGCCTGGATCATGCAGGGCAGCTTCTACCAGCTTTATCAGCAAATCCTGGACCTCGCCTTGACTGTCACCCATGCCCAGCAGACCTTCCTGGAGGGTAGAAAGGCTGGGGACATCCTTGGGTATATTGAGGCCGATTATCTTTCCATAACAATGTAAGAACTCAACTACAGACAGGCAGTGTGCAAAGGCTGTTCCAGAAAGAACCACACCGGGGATACGGGACAGCTCTGGCAGTGGCTGATGGAGACAAAGTTCAAAGGTCATTATAAAAAGGAAACAAATACAGGAATCATAGTTTGACAAAAAGAGGGCTTACTTACTTTATGGTCAGTGAGACACATGTCCTCAGTGGGCTTCTTCAGCTCTTCTGCAATCAGCTGCTGCCTCTTGCGCTCCTCCAGACGTCTCTGGGCCTGTGCTCTCCGCTCTGCAGCCCTCTTAGCTGCCAGAGCGGCCTGAGCTGCTGCCTCCGCTTCGGCCTGGGCTTTGGCCAGGGCCTTGGCTTTACTTCGAGCACCAGGCACCCTCTTACCCTGGGCGATCCTCTCCAAATCTGTCTGCTGTACGGGTGGAGGGGCCTCCACCTTGATAGACCTCCTGCGTCCAGGCTTCTTGGGTTCTGCAGCAGACTCTGATGCTGGCTGTGTGACCTGTGGGGCTGCTGGGTCTGTTGGCTCAGCCTTCACCTCCAGGTGTTTGGCGTCTTGCTCAATCTTGGAAATGAAACATAAATCATGGTGAAGCTAGCTAAGTGTAGAGAGGAAATGTATAACAGATCATTTTGTGTTTATTCTTTCCTGTACCTTGGCTTTCTTTTTTTCCTCTTTCATCTTCTTTATCTTTGCATCCTGCCTTCTCTTCATTCTTGCCTGAAAAATAAACCGTAGCAACAGAATGAGTCATTTATAATTGACGCATTAGATCTAACATCAAGACTCGTCTGCACTACTTACCTTTCTCTTCATTTTCTTTTTGATTTTTGCCAGTTTCTCCTTTTCCTCTTCAGTAAGAGCTTCTGTAAATACAAGTAATTAGTCATGATACTTTATGTCTGAACACATGCAATACACATACAAACCCTCCACTCACCCTTTGCCTCAAGCCGGTTCAGCAGCTTGGCATCAACTTTGCTTAGAAGGTCAACCATCTTGGGTTTGGGAGGTCTACCAGGGCGCCGGCCTTGTCCTCCTCTAACGCCACGAACCCTGCGAGGTTTCTCTTTATCAGGGTTTGGAGGACGACCACGCCGACCAGTTATAGCCATGATCATAGAGGGAACCTCCTCATTCGCCAAGAGGACCCACTTCTTACCCTGTACAATATTGCAAAGCATGGTGAGTAACATGCAACATGTTTGATGTGAATCATTCACTGTAAAAATGATGTACAGACCTCTGACGTTTCCCTCTCTTCATAGAAGTCTCCAACAGGCATACGTGGGCTGAAACTGAAGTGTTCTCGGGTGACAACGCTGTCTGTGTGTTTCTTCAAGTACTGCAGTGAAGCAAGAGATAAAACTATTAGTCACTCTTTTAACACAATATATAAAACGCAATTGTGACAACATACAGAGACGCTTCTGGGCCAGTTTTATAGCCAGTGAAATTCACCTTTATGATTTCAGGGAACTGCTTCATCCTTCTTCCACATGGTGTGTAGTACCAGGTTTCACCCTTCATCCGGTTCTCAATCTTCTTCACACGTATCTCCCTTTTCCAACTAGATTTGAGAGAAAGTTTGTCAATACACAAAGTTATGAAGAGCAAAGTCCAGATGTGGTGGTAACTGTTATCAAATGGCTAGAATCTTTACCCGTGCGTCAGAGGGAACTGGACCTGCTCCTCTGTAGCAACCCTTCTCCTGTTAGATTCACCTGTTGAAGAAAATACGTCCAATTTAATATGGCATCAAACTGTCATATCTCACAGATCAACAATAACAAAACTACTTCTGTACCCGCAGTGGAGCTGTCATCATCGTTTTCATCTGCTTCATCAGCGGCTGTTTCAGCATCTGTTTTGACCGCGTTTCCTTCTTGGTCTTGTTTCTTGACCCTTTTCATCTTCTTGGGTTTCACCATGGCTGCAGCGTTGGCCAGAACAGCTTCTATAGCAGCTGTGATTGGATCAACCTCTCCAGATGGAGCCCCAGACTCCCCAGACATATCTGATGTTTCTTCGCGCTTGAGAGACTTCTTCCTCTTTCTGCCCTTAGCTACCTCTTCTTTAGCGCCTCCATCCGCATCAGGTGTCACCACTTTTGGGGTTCGTACTCGAGGCTTCCGTTGGGACTCTTCAGGAACTAAAAAGGCAAAAATGCTTTTAAATACAAAGTAATTTTCACTTAAAAGTAACGTGTATAGCAGCAAGATAAATACCTGCGGTTTTCATCCATATAGCCTTTGGATCTCGAGGTTTGCGTGGTTTCCCTGGGGTTTTCAGATGTCCTCTGGCAGGTGATGCACTCTGATCAATTACTTGTTGGAGTGGGTGGACAGCAGGGCTCTCTGCTGGTGTGCTGAATGCAATGAAATTCTCATCCCTCATCCTGAAACTTGGGGGTGTCATTGTATCATTAGCTGTGATCTTAATATGAACGCGCCCAGCTGAGTCTGGTGCATCATGTTCTCTGGGCTCCCGTTCTGCCCTGGGTCCTGAGACAGAACATCAGGTCAGCAGAAATCAGAAAACATACAAGTAATCTGTGCCATATACTGCCACTATCTGCATTTGGTTTTGTTGATGACAAACTTACCTTGATGACCTGACTGAGGTGACATAAACATGCTTGAGTCAGACACATCACTTGAATCAACAAGTGGCTGCTCCATCTGAGAGGTGTTGTTTAGAGAAGACTCCAGCATGGATTCTCCTGTCATCTGGCAACTGTTCCTGGTGTTGTCTGCCTCAGAGGTTTCCCCTTCCCTAGTAGAGTCCAATGTGTCAGCTCTGGAGTCCTCCACAGAAAAACTGCTCTCTCTAGTGGTGTCAAATGTAGCAGATGGTTCCTCTTCAGCCTGGGAAGTGCTGTCAAACTGAGAAGTGTCTTTTCTCAGGTGGAAGCTGTCATCAAAGTGAGTGGAGTCACCTAAGCAAGAGCTATCGCCACCGAAAAGTGAGGTCTTTTCCAAGTCAGAGGTGACGTTGATTCCAGATGGGGTGTCACAGGTTGAACTGCCAATGTACTGAGAGGCAGTGTATGAAGAGTTATCAAAACTTTGTTCATTGGGTAAACGCTCTACCCTTGTGCTGTTGAGCTGTGGGGGCTGTCTGGGTGGAGTTTGCTCCATGGAGGAGTCCCCCGACTCCCAGACGACGCTGCTTTGCATGAGGTGCTTTTCGGAATTGGTTTGTTTATTATTGGACTTTTGATCATGAACAGCTGTGGTCTGTAAAGGTTTCCCTGTGAGGTCAGAGACGGGTTTATTTGAGTTAATTTCAGATTCCACTTGTGATGATCTCATCCAGCCTGAATCTTGGTGCTCCTCTGGTTTTCCGTTTCTTTTACTGGCTGCCGCTTTACCATCCTCACTACAACTGTGTTGCTCTGACAGAGGAGACAACTGCTTTAACAAAGGAGGTGGAGTGGTTTTATAAGGATGTTGCTCAGAGTCAAAACTTTGGACCACTCCAGACGGAGGCACAGACACCAAGGCAGGAGGGGCAGGTAGGGGTGCAGTCCTGGAGGCTTGAGTGGTTAGAAGAGGTAGGGCTGACAGAGGTCGGACTGTATGACTGTCGTGGGCCGTTTGTGGGGGTAAATTCACCCGCCCTGGTGGTGGTGGTGGTGATGCTGCAGATGCACTGGAAAGACTAGAGTCGACAGGTGGAGGAGTATGTGTCCGACACTGGGGTGTGGACAACGGTTCACAAGGTTTACTAGTGACTAAAGGAGTTTTTGACAGAGACAGAGATGGTAAGCAAGAGCCAGGTGGTGCTGAGGGTCCAGATATCGTCTTTTGAGAAGGAGCCATGCTGGCTGAGGAGGAATCTGAATCCCCAGATAAAGTAGCAGGAATCAGTTTTGGGGGCCCCAGCTTTTCATGCTGACCTCCAGTTGATTCAGGGAAAAGGGTTTTTATTAATGGAGGTTTGGACCCTGGAACCATATCAAGAGTTGAGGCAGGAGAAGAGGAAGTAGACGTGGACACTGCAACAGGAGGAGATGCAGTTGTAGGAGGTGCAAGAACTGCAGGAGGCATTGCTGACTTTGTTTGATGAACCACAGACTCTGTTGAAGATCCTGGAGGCCCTGAAAAACTTGCTGGAGGTCTACATACATCATCAGTCGAAGGAAGAGGTGTGGACATCTTTGAAGGTGACGCAGTCAGAGGAGAGGATGCAGAGGTTCTTGCTGGCAAGTGCTGCTGGGATCCTTCAGGAGCAATCCCCTTCAAAGCTGGAGGGGGAGGCCGGACGCCTTGAACCATAAGAGGAGGTGAGGAAAGTCTGGGAGAAGCAGAAGGAGATGAAGGAAAGGACACAGTGGGTGGTGTTGACATTTGAGGTGGAGCCGATTCTGCATCGGTGGATGAAATGGTACGGGTCACAGCCACAGATGAGGGAGATCCAGAGAAAGGAGGAGGAGGAGCTGTAGGGACCTGAGATGGTGTTGAAGCCTTGGACACTGATGCATTTACGGCAGGCAGCTGAGATGATGCAGGCTGGGGTGGTGTGTTCACCGCCGGATCTCTGACAGGGGAAGCCATTTCTGAACGCTGGGTTGCTGGCTGTTCACCATGCTGGCGATAGTCACTCTGAGGCCCTGCATGAGCAGGTTTGGGTTGGTAGCTGTCAGACTTGTGTAGCCTTTGTGAAACAGGCACCCTTTCATTGCCATTATAGCTTGTGTCCACCTCCTTGGCAGATTCCCTAGCATGCCCTGAAAAGAATGAACAGAATTGTGCTTTAGAATATTATACAAAAAAAAAAACAAGGTTTTATGTTTAGTAGACATCGTCCCACACAAACCAACTATGTGACAGTCAAACAGTGCCACCTGCTGGTTAAATTTTAGCACCATCCCATGACCCCATCACAGAGAGACAGACCCAATACTAGGCTCTCACTTTTCAGTGAGCTGAAAAAGTGACTTATTAAAAATCTGCTTTGAGCACCCAGTACAATAAAGTGGGCCCTTAAAATGTTCACATTTATGAAGACGTAAAGGACAGATATTTATGATTGATAAACATTATTGCAGCCAATTTTCAGCAGAAAAGTTGGCCAAAAACATCCAGTTACTCAAAATTGGAAAAAGAGCCAATGACTTATCATGTTCCACATGAAAAGTAAAATGTTCACACCTTGCATTGGAGAAGACATCCCCACACTGCTAGCATGGGGGCTTCGCTCCCTGCTGTGAGCCTTGGGTGATCCACTATCCTGCGCGGCTGACGGTGATATCATTGGTGCTGCGGACATCCCCGCCGAGAGAGGGCTGCCAGTGCTCCCTCTACCTAAGCTGTGATGCTGCGGGCTACCGCGTGGAGGAGTAAAATTCTGAGCAGCTGGAGGCATCATCTGACTCTGACCTTGTGGCTGAGACTGCTGTGGTGACGGCTGCTGCTGCTGTCGAGATGATGGCAGGGACGGGTGCTGGGATTGATGCTGGTAGTACGGCATCCCATTAGGCATCATGCCATAATGCTGTGGTTGCTGGTGCTGCTGGTGATGATGGGGCGGATGGCGGTGGGAGCGGAGATGCTGCTGTGATGGTTGATGCGGAGGGGGCTGTAAGGACTGCTGCTGGTGATGCTGTGATGGAGTAATCCCAGGGTGTGTCTGACTCTGGTAGGTCCCATACATGCTATGGGAATTATAACTCATCTGCTGAGGGCCAGGGTTGCTTCTGTTCCAGTACTGATTCCCAGAAAGAGGCATGTTTGCTGGTCCTGCCACAGGGGGTTGGTGGGAGCCTTCAATACCTCCATTCAACTGGTACTGTCCGTGACTCTGGAAGTGGTGCTGTGACTGAGGCTGCACCATCCCAGATGTAGGCTGCTTCTGATGCATGCTGTGCCCAGGAGAGGAGCCCATGGCTGGGCTGTACTGAGGGTGCCCTCCCCACAAGTAGTCATAGCCCATGCTACTCTGGTGATGGTTGCTCATGTGTGGATAAGGAGCTGATGGCGGGTGAGAACCAGGCACACCGGACCCGAGTACAGTAGTGACGCCATTCACATTCATTTCGCCATTCAGATCTGTTAGACAATGAATTAAGTTTTAGATCTGGCTCTAGAATTAACATCTTTCTTTAAAGTGAAGCAGATTTATTTTTCAAACTTTAGAATACTTACTCTTCCCCTGCTGAGGAAAACTCATGGAGGACCCGTTAGTAAAAAGAGAATCCCCTGAGGAGAGTTTCAGTCCTGAGTTTGCTGAGGAGTGGGTGCTGTAGTTGAAATGGTTATTTGAATCCATCTGGGGGGGAAAATAAATAAATAAATACCCTATTTTAATATCATGATCTTCAACTAAAATGAATAAAAGTGATGAAATTGCTGAGCTGCGTTTTAATATATGTGCACAACACGCAACACCAGAAATGAACCACAAATGTCCTTTTTTTTTTTTTTAAATCATTTTCGTTTCTATACATACAGTTTATGAAGGCAGTCGAAGCTACGTAATGCGTCCCGTTTCCTCCATGAAATGTCTATCCTCAATAATTGTGGCATCTGCAGCTTGTGACAGCACCATTTGGTTCCAACAACAACAACCGTCAAAATGTCGCAGCCAGCAAACAGCAGATGCCAGCCAGGCCCTAGCGAGTGTAATGGACAACTAGAATATTACGATAGAAGCTCATCATTAGCGCTGATGAGGCGCCGCTACTAAAAACACACACACACACACACACACACACACACACATAACATCTTGCATCCACCTCGATAAATGTACGACCGCGTCAGTCATAGTCGCACAAGCTATATCAACCTAAACTAACAATGGAGGGATTATGGATGATATTTTACTCTTCGAGGCCTGGAGAAGTGTTTACCACACGCTACCAGTTCCCTGTCGTCGCAACACAAAAGTAGCCCTTCAGGATTCTTGATTTCCTAATTCAACAAGGCCGCCGCTGCTAGCTTAAAATGCGCTAGCTACGTTCCCAAACGGACAATTCAGTTTAAAGCGTTGCTAGTCAACTATGCTAACAACTGATACCGCTAACATTAAACATGAGTTCCAACTTTTAAAAGAGACACATGCCAGATCGCTTACTTGACATCAAAAACAAACATTCTCCAACTCCAGCCCCCAAGGTTATTTAGCTAAATCATCACAAAAGAACCAAGCTACCATATGCTAGCCGAGTAGCTAACTGATAGCATCATTGACGTTTATCCGGAGTACGAATTTAGCTTTTAGCCGGGTAGCAGGTACCGCAGCCACGCTGGTTTGGATCCATGGTGCCCATCAGCAGTAAGAGTAAAAAAAATTAAAATAAAAAAAATCAACCGGTCTGCTGTTAATGACTAATATCAAGTCTCGCTCATTAACAGATGGAGGCGTACTCCCTTTTGTTCATAAGCTAACGTTAGCTAGCAGCCAGATGAAGTTACATTGTTTACGCTGCACGCACACAGACAATTTTTTTTGCAAAGCATCATCCTCCACACTAGCACCATCAAAAGTTTCGCCGATATTTCAATTAAAGCTGTCCCAACCTTGCAGTCCTTGGAGTCCGGAGGCGAAGACGCCTCTAAACCTTCGTCTTAGCTGATATGCGGGTGAAGATGGCACAGCGATAAATAATAAACAACTATTCCCTAACCTTTGGGTTTTAAATTAGCAAACATGGCTGGTGTGGTCCAGTGCAGCCATGATCACAGAACAGAGCGAACAGACAGCGGTGTAAACGTAACAACAATAAGCACACACACACATCCGGTTACGTTCCCCATTAACCTAAAACAAAACGAACTCATTATAATAATAATAATAATAATGTAATTAGAAAAGTAATTAACGTATTATTTTAGCATTGATAATAATGGCGAATTCTGTTTTCTATTACAAATACAAATTTCCAGAAAATATTTAAAAAATGTGCTTATATTATTAAAAGTAAATTTCATCACTACCTTATTTGTAGCGTTTATTCGTGT
>JAVQJX010190713.1:0-14524 GCA_036025115.1 Ambassis agassizii
TCATATGACTGTGACCTTGAGCAGGGATTGTTTTATTGAGTTGAGAATTATTTTATTGTGAGGTGATTAAATTGCAGTATGCTGACATTACCTTCCTTCAACAGCTATCTGGTAATGCAGATGTGAAGGGTTTTAACAAACAGATTTGATGTATGATGCTTCAACAGAGCATTTGGAGAATTGAATTTGTCATTGGGCCATCATAGATTGCTCCCCCTGTCTAATGTGACAAGAAGACAGATGACAGAAAAATTCTGGTCAGCTCAGCTCACCCCTTTGAGATCACATTAGTTTGTCCAGTCCTCTCCAGTGACCACAGCACACAATGGGAGTGTGGACTCACGGGGCAGGATAAGACGTTGTAACTCATCATTCTACCCCTCTGCATCAAGTTAGGAGAGAAACAATGCTTGGCAAAGTCAATTAACTAGCCGGCAGATTACAGCTGCAATCAAATTAAATTTGCAGACACCATGAGGGCAGAGAGCCAAACAGAATATAAAGTGGTGCAGTGGCAGCGATGTCTATCAACCAAACATGCCCAAACTGTAAAGAATGTGGAAAACATCCAACTGTGTGTGCCAAGGCTTGAATAACACATTACAGACAACGTACAGACAGGGGCAGACAAACACACATCCATCCAAGATCTATGTATATATGGCACACAAGAGAGATGTAGTATTTGATTAAATTAAGTGTGTTGTGGGAATTGCTTTGATATGCTTTAACAAATAAAGAACATGTCTGTGAAGGTCAGTCATCCAGGTCATTTTCATTCAAAGGAGTTGAATCAAGGCATCTGGACTTGTAGAGTTTTCTTGAAGACGTTTCGCTGCTTATCCAAGCAGCTTCATCAGTTCTAAAGTAACTTTGCACCACCAGCAGTTTTTTTTTCAAGTTAGTAGTAACATGGCGCCACCTTGTGGTAATACAGGGACAAAGCCGGCCATTTTTGAAGGACATTTTTTCCATATGCATCACTACAAGCTTAATAAAACCAAAGCAGTCGCTAAATCTACTTACTAACGTATATCTTAAGATAATACAAGAAAATTATCCAGTTTTGGCATGAATAATGTATAACATCAGAGTAACGCTGGAAAGTTCAGCACTGCTGTTACCCGGCAATGATAGAGATATATTATAGTACACTACAAAAAACTGTTTCATTTTAATATTATGCATACACACATTTCAAGTGTTTTATTATTGTCGTTACTCATTAGTAAACAACATTCAGATTGCTTCCGCCTGGTCAGTTGACTTCGACATCTGTCAAAGTGTAGAGAGGGGACATGTTGGTTGTTAGTTGCCAGAAAATTTGTCTTTTGTATTATAGCCACCAAACAGCAAGTGTTTTGTTTTAATTAAGAATATAATACACAGATATGCTCTGAAAACACGATTCCTTAAACAAATGTTATATCGTGTAAGCAAATATTACATCCCACGAAATAATGTGCTTTACCCGTGGAACACTATAGTGGTACAGTCCACAACACCCGGGTTTCCGCGCGAAAAGACGGCCCGCGCGCCCAAATTGCTTATAGCATCCATTTCAGAAGCCAGCACGCGACAGGCAGTCACTGTGCTGTTAAGGAGGCAGACGACACCATTGTTTTAACCGTTTTAAAGCAGTTTTTATCACTTGTGTTTTAAACTTTTAGATAACCGTTTACGATGCCATCCAGGACGTCACTGTCTCTCCCGGACGATGTCAGGAAAAGGTACCGTAATGATAGTAACCTGAATGCTAATATTGTGGTAATGATGCAGCTAGCTTGCAGCCTGTTGCCTTAGTTAAAACCCACAACAGCAGTAATGAAACACGGGTCACAAACATAGCTGTCCTGCACTTCCTGGTTGTCGTGAGCGTGACCACTACTTCACCCCTTGCTTGTACTGTTCCAGCAGCTGCAGCTAGCGTTAGCTTGCAACTTGACAACCAGGGCTGCTGAATGCATTAACGTTAGCCAATTAGCACCGTTAGCCTATCAATGGATGGGGAGGCGTGTGAGATTTGGCGCCACTCAAGGAGTTTTATTATCAATCTTTGTTGACATAGTGGGGTACTTTGCCACATAGCAGCAAGATTGCTAGCACAACAAATCACTGTAGCTGTTTTTGTCACGTTACTTGTTTACAGGCTGCAGACGCTGGACGAGGATGGGATGTCAGAGGAGGTGAGTTTTGAATGAACCAGCTGCCTGAATGCCTCTCCAGCTGCTGATAATGAAATGTTAGTTTGTACTCCCAAGGCCAGTCACTTCGTTTGTAGGCTCACTTTTGAACTGTATCTGTATGTAGAAACAAATCAGTGGTTCCCCTTTTAAGTGTATGGATGTTATAAAATGTTCAGGATTTATTTCACACTGTACTGAAAATGTTGTGAAGAGCTCTTTGGATTTATCTTTTGAGTATTACCACTTACTTTAAATACAAGTGTAGTACACATCTTGCAAGAAGAAAACATTCACATAGTTTAAGGTCACTATTTCATTCTTGTTTTCATGTTATAAGGATGCAGCGTGAAATTCATAACTGATATTGTTTTGTAATGTGACCTTTCAGGATCATGTTAAAGAGAAGCTGAAGTTGGTGCAGGAATTCCTGCATGTTGACGTTAAGGAACAGCTGTCCAGCCTTGAGAAAAAAATGAAAAGTTCAGGGATGTCAATGGTGTGTAGCTCAAAAATGAACCATTCATTGCTACTCTTCATAATTATTTCTTCTGTGACATGTTTGCTCTGTACATTCTGCAGGATGTCTACATCTCTAAAGTAAAGGCCTTGCTGGGAAAAGAACTTCATCTTGAAAATGGCTCACGTACTGATGGTGTGGAACAGAATGGAAAGACGAATGGATTTACAAACGGATCCCACAAAGATGAGGATGGAGATGTAACCATGGCTGTAGAAGAGGACGAGGAGGAAGCTGTCAAATCACCAACTGCTTCCAAAGGGAAAGGTGGTCGCAAGAGCAAGTCAAACTCTGACACAAAAAGTGAGACATCTTTTGAATATGAATCGACTGCTTCCCACATGTTTAGCGATATTAATGTAAGTAAAACACATCTTTCCTCTGCAGAGTCTCCAGCCAGCACCAGAGTTACTAGAAACAGTGGGAAACAGCCAACAATCATGTCAATGTTCTCTAAAGTGTGCGTATGTTTACCATACTTAAGACTTTGTAACAGAAAAATAAATTGCAGTGGACTGTTCCGTTAACAAGATCTTGTGTTGCAGTCAAAAGCGCAAGTCCGAAGATTTGAACGGCGACGCTGTCAATGGACAAAATGAAGTGAAGAAGGAAGATGATGACACTGATGAGGTGACATGATTTTCTGGACCAATGATAGATTTTAACATAGGCCGTCATTCTTAGTGTCTGTTAAATAACACTGTTAATACTTTAAAATTTGCTGTAGTGTCGGGAGGAGAAGCGTCTTAAAGTGGAGTCAAATGAAAAGTAAGTCTTTTGCTTGGTAAAGGTCAATAGTGATTAAGCTCAAGTGACTGTGTTAACACCTTTTCACCCCTTTCATCCAGCTCTGCCCCTGAGGATTTGAAGAAGGAAATTGTTAAACCAGTTTCTGCTGCCAAGGTAGTATAGTTGGTCATTTGTCATTGTTTTAATTTTCACATGTGAGTGTTTCATGTCCTGTTGGGTCTTTGTAGACACCACCACCCAAATGTCAAGACTGCAGACAGTATTTGGATGACACAGATCTCAAGTTCTTTCAAGGGGACCCTGATAATGCAGTGAGTTTTAACTAGTTTTCTCAACTACAAACATTTTTAATGCCATCGCATTTTAGTGATGAACTTGGTATTTGCTTCTCTAGCTGGATGAACCAGAGATGTTAACAGATGAACGCCTTTCCCTGTTTGACTCGAATGAGGATGGATTTGAGAGTTATGAAGATCTGCCACAGCACAAGATCACAAACTTCAGGTCTGTGATTCTCACACATCCCGTCTAATGCTCCATAGGATGGTCCTCCATTCAGATCCTGTCATTCTGACTTTGACACTTTTGTCTTACAGTGTGTATGACAAACGTGGTCATCTGTGTCCATTTGACTCTGGGCTGATTGAAAAGAATGTGGAGCTTTATTTCAGCTGTGTTGTCAAGCCTATCTATGATGACAACCCCTGTTTAGATGGTAAGAGCCTCTGCGAAAATAAAGCATGTCGCTGAAACTTTGCTTTGGTTTTTACAGTCAAGTTTTTTTTCCTATGCAGGTGGTGTGCCTGCTAAAAAGCTGGGACCCATCAATTCCTGGTGGATCACTGGTTTTGATGGTGGAGAAAAGGCTTTAATTGGTTTCACTACAGGTAGAAAAAATATTTTCTGCCCTGTTTTCATTATCAAAACATTTCATTTAATAATCATCTTTCCTCTTTTCTTTCCAGCATTTGCTGATTATATCCTGATGCATCCCAGTGAGGAGTATGCTCCCATCTTTGCCCTGATGCAGGAGAAGATCTATATGAGTAAGATAGTGGTTGAATTCCTCCAGAAGAACCCAGATGCTACCTATGAGGACCTCCTCAACAAGATTGAGGTGATTGAAAATGGTCAGTTTCCAGCCGCTCAGCCTTGACACTGAGCATGTTTCTCATTGGCTCCTGTTTCTCTTACCCTTAGACAACGGTCCCTCCAGCAGGACTAAACTTCAACTGCTTCACTGAGGACACATTGCTGCGCCATGCCCAGTTTGTGGTGGAGCAGGTGGAGAGCTACGATGAGGCTGGCGACTCGGATGAGCAACCCATCATCGTTACTCCCTGCATGAGAGACCTCATCAAGCTTGCAGGTGTCACTCTAGGCAAGAGGTAGGTGTATGATGAATAAACGCCAGATGATAAACGATATGAGCTAAAGCAAGTCAGAAATCCCATGGAACAGCTTGCAGATTTATGAACAATATAATCTGCTTTATTAATTCAGTTAATGGCCAAAGCATCTATCTTTCTAGCAGCAGCCCAACATTTGCTTCAGCTTCTATCTTTTGCTTGCATTTCTGCTCCTTATTCTCCCTGATGTCTAATACTTGTTTGACATTTCCTAATGCAGCATGCTGCTGTACTGGTAGGTAGGCCTTATTGTGATTGCATCTTTAACTTGTTTGGTGTGTTCCTGTAAAGCATTTAGAAGCTATATCAGAGTTCATGCTAAACTGTTATAATTTTAATCATTTTCTGTATATTTTTGGCTTTACTTTGTGGTTTTTTTTAGTTTACCTGGCATCTTTGATGTCTGACCATTTACAGTAGAACACCATTCAATATCTTGAAGTCTGTCACAACTGCATTTACAATTTTTCTTTTTATAATGTACAGTTTTCTTTGCTCCATTTTTCCAAGGTTTTGTTGTTTTAGATAACGTTTCCTGTAGATATTGCAAGTAGTTTATTGCAGAGAATGACTTGTTACTGATAAGGCTTTGTGTATGACTCATGTTAGTAAGAAGATGGTTTACATAGAGGACATGAAACAGTTTATTTAAAACTCTGAATGAGGTGGAAGAACTCTTTAGGAACTTTTTGTTTGACTTCTGTGCAGGCAAGATACCAGGTTCAGGACTTTTTTGTAACATGACGCCTTAGGGAAGCTCTGTATAGTATACATCATATTGTTTTACTGTGTTTACACTGTTTTGTTTGCCTGTTTTTTACGTTGCATGGCCTCATGCTGTGTGTTTACAGCCAGGGGCTTCATAATGCCATCGCTCCACATATCCTAATGTATTTGTGCCAAGCCTCACGCTTCTCTAAATTCTAATTGTATTCTTTTGATAGGAGAGCAGCCAGAAGGCAGGCTATTCGTCACCCAACAAAAATTGAGAAGGACAGTAAAGGACCAACGAAAGCCACCACAACCAAGCTGGTGTACCAGATCTTTGACACCTTTTTCTCTGATCAGATTGAGCAGAATGATAAAGAAGGTGGAATTAAAAGGCAGCGCTGTGGTGTCTGTGAGGTGAGTTGGACAGAAAATTGTTCGTTATAATGAAGGTCAATGTCATGTGATGTGCTTTTGATCCTAAATTGTGCTATTTTATTAAGGTCTGCCAATCCCCAGATTGTGGGAAGTGTGCAGCTTGTAAGGATATGATCAAATTTGGAGGAAGTGGCAGAAGTAAGCAGGCTTGTAAGCAGAGAAGGTAAGCTTGTCTGAGCAGTTTCTCTATGCCACAAACCTAAATAATTCAAATAAAAAAAAATCTCATGTCCTTCATTCTTAACAAATTCAACCTCTGTTTAGATGCCCAAACCTTGCAGTGAAGGAGGCTGAAGATGATGAGAACATTGAGGAGGAAAATGTTCCAGCAGAGAAGTCCAAAAAAGTTTCTCAGGCCAAGAGGAAGAAGCAGACGCAGTGCAAACTTGCATGGATTGGAGAGCCTTTTCAGGTATGTTTTCTTGTGTGAATTTGTTGTCTTTGAGAAGCCAGTGGTGTTTGTATAAAAACATTTATCTCACCCTCCTTCAGACTGAGGGGAGGAAACAATACTACAATAAGGTCTCTGTGAATGATGAAGTGTTGGAGGTGGGAGACTGTGTCTCAGTTTCCTCGGAGGACGCATCCATTCCTCTCTATCTCGCAAGGTTTGACAAATGCATTCTTTGACAACATATCGATGCAGAGTGTTTCTGTATAAAACTGAAAAATGGTACTTCTCAGGATCACATCACTGTGGGAGGACAACAATGGAAAAATGTTCCATGCCCACTGGTTCCTTCGAGGGATTCACACAGTGCTTGGGGAGTGTTCTGACCCCCTGGAGCTGGTCATCGTGGATGAATGTGAAGACATGCTGCTCAGTTATGTCCATGGCAAAGTGAATGTCATGTATAAGGCACCATCTAACAACTGGTTCATGGAGGTGAGTTAACTAAACAGTTGCACAAGTTTGGTCATGTGCATTTTGTTTTCTTCAACGTATACGATCTAATGTTTTTAGGGTGGCGTTGACGGTGACCTCAAAGTAATTGAAGATGACGGGAAGAGTTTCTTCTATCAGTTCTGGTATGACACGGACTTTGCTCGCTTTGAGATGCCTCCCACCACCACTCCAACAGAAGAATGCAAATTCAAGTAAGCACCACCATTTGTAGTGCTTCTTCTTTCTTTCTCTGTAATGTTTTGTTATAGATGTTCCTTTCTTGGCTTCAGGTTCTGTGGCAGCTGTGCCAGGATTAAAGAGCGGGAGGAGCAGGAAGTCCCCTGTCCATTTGAACCCCTGGAGAATGAGGACCGTGACAACAAGGCTCTGTATGCTTTGGCTTGCTTTAAGGGGGAGCAGTTCAGGGTTGGAGACAGTGTCTACCTGTCTCCAGAGGCTTACAGTTTCAGGTGAGTGTAAGGACTGTTTTCAAGTTATGATTTACAAAGGCCCAAAACGTGTATTTTTGTATTAACATGGTCACAGGCCAGTGTGTGATCTGTGTCCTCATATAAGTAACGTAGTGTTGTTGTTGTTGTTTTTTTTAATTACAAATTGCCTGGTGCCACACCATTGAAGATGTAAAATGTTGGAGTCAAACAGTGTATGAGTTTCACAATCTGTGTTTCTGGCTTTTAGTTTAAAGCTGGCTAGTCCAGTGAAGCGCTCCCACAGAAAAGAGGATGTGGATGAGGATCTGTATCCAGAGTATTACAGGAAGTCCTCAGACTACATCAAGGGGTCAAACCTGGATGCTCCAGAGCCCTTCCGTGTTGGACGTATCAAGGAGATCTACTGTCATAGACGCAGCAACGGAAAACCTGACATGTCCGATGTCAAACTGCGTCTCTACAAGTTCTACAGGTAAAAGCCAGCTGTTTGTTATTCGGTACCGTCTCTATAAAATTCTTCAAGATTGACTGGATTTTTGTCTGCCCTCACAGGCCTGAGAACACTCACAAAGGTGTCAAAGCTAGTTACCATGCAGATGTCAATCAGCTGTACTGGAGTGATGAAGAGGTGACTGTCAACATGACGGAGGTGCTGGGCCGTTGTCAAGTAGAATATGCAGAAGACCTGAATGAATCGGTCCAGGACTACTCCAGTGGTGGACCTGACCGCTTTTACTTCCTTGAGGTATATAACTTCAATACTTAATTTAATGGAGAAAAAGAATCCCATGAAACACAGTTGACAGACTATGGGAGCTAAATATGATCATACTTGACCAAGTCTGGTGTGAAATGAAATGTTTTAATTGGTGCATCCTTTTACAGGCGTACAATGCAAAATCAAAGAGCTTTGAAGATCCTCCGAACCATGCTCGCTCCTCTGTCCATAAAGGGAAAGGAAAAGGCAAGGGAAAAGGTAAAACTTGATCAACTCAAACGTACTGTTTTTTTTTTCTTTTTTTGTTTTTTTAATTCTGAGGTCCTAATCTATAACCCTATAAAAATCAAGGTAAAGGCAAAGGAAAGGCATCTGTTGCACAGGAAACGACAAACTCGCACGCAGAATCGGAGAAGCCCAAAGTGCCCAAATATCGCACGCTGGATGTGTTCTCTGGCTGCGGTGGACTTTCTGAAGGTTTCCATCAGGCTGGTGAGTGGATGTCACATGCTAAATCACAAGCTGCCACGAAGCCACGGCTGCATTTTTTTGTCTTTATACAATAATTATGAACATGTTTCCTTTAGGTATCGCCGAGACTCTGTGGGCCATAGAGATGTGGGAGCCTGCAGCACAAGCCTTCAGGCTCAACAACCCTGGCACCACAGTGTTCACAGAGGACTGCAACGTCTTGCTGAAGCTGGTCATGTCTGGAGAGAAAACAAATTCTCTTGGTCAGAAACTGCCTCAGAAGGGTGATGTAGAGATGCTGTGTGGTGGACCTCCCTGCCAAGGCTTCAGTGGAATGAATCGCTTCAACTCACGCACTTACTCCAAATTCAAGAACTCACTTGTGGTCTCTTATCTTAGGTGAGTGTTATTTTCCTCGTTTCACATCATGTCATCTTCAGCTGCACATTTAATGACTCACTTCTTGTCTTGCAGTTACTGTGATTACTACAGGCCAAAGTTCTTCTTGCTTGAGAATGTGAGGAACTTTGTCTCATTCAAAAGCTCCATGGTCCTGAAGCTGACTTTGCGCTGTCTTGTGCGAATGGGCTACCAGTGTACTTTTGGTGTCCTTCAGGTGAGTCCACTGCGTTGTCTGGAGCACATCTGTTCATGTTTTCTTCCTGTAATGAGAGCTGTTCTTTGGTTTTGTGTTTTGACGTGATTTGTCATTTCATAACCAAAAGTCCTGCTTGAGACACAGATGCTCAGTTCTACCTTTGTCATCAGGCTGGTCAGTACGGTGTTGCCCAGACCCGCCGCAGGGCTATCATCCTGGCTGCTGCTCCTGGAGAGAAGCTGCCCCACTACCCTGAACCTCTGCATGTGTTTGCTCCCAGAGCTTGCTCTCTCAATGTGGTGGTGGATGAAAAGAAATACGTCACTAATGTCACAAGGTAATGGATCACAAAGTTGTACAGTTCCACACAGAATATAGCAGTCTTGATATGTGACTGACAAATCACTTTTTTCACAATCACAATTTTCACTCTCCTAACAGAGGCAACGGTGGAATCTACAGAACCATCACAGTCAGGGACACTATGTCTGACCTCCCAGAGATCCGCAATGGTGCTGCAGCTTTGGAGATTTCCTACAATGGTGAACCTCAGTCTTGGTTTCAGAGGCAGATCAGAGGTGCACAGTATCAGCCCATCCTCAGAGATCATATCTGCAAGGTGAGCTGTATTAAGTTAATGTATCATTACTTAGGTTTGTGAAGGATAACTTTCTAACAAATGATGCATGTGTTCAGGACATGAGTGCTCTGGTTGAGGGTCGGATGCGGCACATCCCGTTGGCACCAGGCTCTGACTGGAGGGACTTACCCAACCTTGAAGTTCGACTGAAAGATGGTACAATGACAAAGAAACTGCGTTACACACACCACGATAAAAAGAATGGACGCAGCAGCACTGGCGCACTCAGAGGTGTTTGCACCTGTTCAGGAGGTATGCAGGCTTAGCATCAATAAAAAATATTTAAAATACTTAAAGGTCCACCATGGTGACATTGTTGTTTGTACTTGTCATTTCAGGGAAGCCATGCGACCCTGCAGATAGGCAGTTTAACACACTCATCCCCTGGTGTCTGCCACACACTGGCAACCGCCACAATCATTGGGCTGGGCTGTATGGCAGATTGGAATGGGACGGCTTCTTCAGCACTACTGTCACCAACCCTGAGCCCATGGGGAAACAGGTAATGAAGGGTTGCTAAAAGGAAAAAAGTCCAGGCACTTCACTCAACTATGAAGCAGTCTTTTTCATAAAGGGGAAATTGTAATTGATAGTAGTCAAAACCTGTAAGTTTTCCATTGGATTTTAATTCTTGTATTGAAATGCAGGGACGTGTTCTGCATCCTGAGCAGCACAGAGTGGTCAGTGTCAGGGAGTGCGCACGCTCGCAGGGATTCCCTGACACCTACCGCTTTTTTGGAAACATCCTGGACAAGCACAGACAGGCAAGATCTTATGTTTGCTCCAAACCAAGCAGAAGTTGGTGTATAATCTTTTCTAAACTGGCTTATGTATTTGCTTGTTGTTGCTGCCTTGCAGGTTGGGAACGCTGTGCCCCCTCCACTTTCAAGGGCCATTGGACTGCAGATTAAGAAGTGTGTTGTGGAGCGAATGAAGGAAGAACAAGTATCAGGTGACTTTTTCTTTGAATCATCCTCTTTTTGTTTGACCAAGATTCAGACACTTTTACACATTGTGTTTTTCCCTCCACAGAGAACGTCAAACAAGAAAAAATGGAGGTCTCTGATTAGTACCTGATTTCCATGCAGCAAGAATTAATTCTACAAATCTTGAAGCTGTCAGGAAATATCATTTCACTTAAATAAGCTGGCTTTTCAACTGTCATCAAGTGGCCACTGTGGACATTTTATGTAGTACCATTCCATGTTTTTAAATGTGCTTTTAATGTTAAATGTTCACCTAATGTGGGATAAATTGTATGTAGTTTTTATATGTAATATTTCAAATAAAGCTCTTATGAAATCTTATTTGAAATTATTTAAGTTAACTCTTAAGGAAGTAGCTATAATACTAGACTTGATGCCAAAATACCAGACACAGCAAGGGAGCTTTTTGTTTGCTTGCATAATTGCAGAAAGACTAGTATTATTTGTTTTTAAAAATCCAATTTAATTACATTGGTTTACACTAAAGCTGGTGTCCTGAACAGAGTATGAATTTTGGGTTACCTACAGAATTTGCTTAGATTTGCTTGAGCCCAGTGAATCACTATATTTAGTGCTCATGGTGGAGATTGAACTATAAAATTAGCAATTCAAAAGCTTTCCAAGATGCCCACGACCTCTGTTCTGTTGAATGGAGGTTCAGACAGAACGTCAGTCCATCTTCCATCTCTCCCTGTGTTGTAAAGGCTTTAAGTCCCCACACTGATTCTACTGATATTGATAGTCATTAAAGAACTAAGAAATGTTTCGGGTATTTTTCCTACCTCATTGTTACCATCCACATTTTGTGAATTGCTTTGATGTGCAACAGATTTGGAGTGAAGGTGCAAATGTGCGAGAACAGG
The DNA here is from genome assembly GCA_036025115.1 of Ambassis agassizii. Classification (NCBI taxonomy): domain Eukaryota; kingdom Metazoa; phylum Chordata; class Actinopteri; family Ambassidae; genus Ambassis; species Ambassis agassizii. Next base: position 11,623 of record JAVQJX010190713.1, read on the forward strand.
GTTTCATTTGTTCAACTACAAAGTTACTGCACACAGTGAGAGTGTTGTGCTTACATGCTTAATGCAAAGTTAATCAACCTTCATTTATATAGTATCTTAAGTGCTTTAAAACATTTTTTTTTTTAAAAAAAATATTCCATCCGTCTTCTATTAAAACATTAAAGAAACCAGAAAAACTGAAATTCTGACAATTCTTTATTTTGGTAACAGCCATTTTTCACCACAATAAAAGATGGCATTATACTGAAATATATTCTGTTGAATTGTTCAGTTGTTTGAGGGTCTGAAAAAGAAGCAATTTGAGGTTAGTGACAAGTCAAATAACATGCAGCTCTGATAACTGACAAAAACAAAAAACTTACTTGGCCCATTCAACATTGAGAATAAGATGATCATATCCAAATCCTGACACTCCAGCAATGGCTCTGGCTGCATCCTCCCGACGGTGGAAACTGATAAAGGCAAATCCCTGCAAGACAAAAAAACAGCAGCTGATGAGGAAACTGGATTAAGACGCTTTGTTTCTCGTCAAGTGAACCAGAGTTGTTCACATCTTATAAAAACGGTACTTAATAGTTGTGTTACAATGCAAACATTTGTGCTGCTGGAGGATCACTAACCTTTGACTGTCCTGTGTTCTTGTCCTTAGCCAGATATATCCTTGAAATGGAGCCGAAAGGTCTGAACAGCTCTTGCAAATCTGTCTCGCGGGTGTCCTCAGACAGGTTGGTAACACGGATGGTGGCATTGTCGTCAGCTGGAAATCACTTAACATGAGTAATACTGTTCCAGTTGTGCAACAAGTCATATACAGCAGGTGCGAAGACAACAACAGACCTCTGCGGTTAGGCTGCATAGACTCTCCTCTGCGGGTGCCGCCATCCCTCAGACTTGGGGGCACGTACTTTCCGGTCTTGCTCTGTGCAGGCTGTGCAGGCTCTGGTTCCGCTAATAAAGGAGGGAAAGTACACCAGATCAGTCATGAAAACTGTGGAAAAAACAGACCACCACAGAAAAAAAAACCCATAATGTAATAAAAAAAAAAAAAAACAAAAAAAAAAAACAACAACGTACCAGAGCCAGCAGGTTTCTCCTTGTCACCAGTGGAAAGACCAAGCTGTTCAGCCAGCTCCTTCTGCATGGGGCCCAGAGTGTCCTTGTACGGACAGCGGGTGGTCCAATGGTCGCCTTTGCAAATACGACAAGACACAATCTTCTGTCCTTTCAGTTTGTTCATGGGATCCTCGTCCTGATCTTGAGCGTTTAGGTCCTGTAAAAAGGCAAAGTGGGCATTTAAACAAAAGCTTAAACCAGACACAAACCAGGACCACAAGCAAAGTCTATACAAACAATAAATTGTTGATGATCAGCAAGAGAAAAAAAAACTCACCTCTTTGCTAGAAATGAAAGTCATGAACACATCATCACTGACTGTGGTGGTGGCAACATTTGGACCTGGTGCATCAAACTCAGAGTTGCCAAATTTCTTCCAGTTCTGAAATGGGGGAAAATAAAAAAAAACAATGTGACACTTGGTTCAATCTAGAATCATCTCAAAACAAAAACAGCTTCAGTGTAGACACAAACCTTCCTTCTGGCAACAGCTTTTGAGGCTTTCCTTGTCTCAATCTTGAAAGTTCGCACAATCTAGAAAAGAAAAATACAACAAGTATATTACATTTATAAGTAATCCGTATATTCTGTGGTGAAAAAAGCATTTTAATTACCTTGTACTTCTTTCCATCATCATCTATTTTGTATTCTGTGACAGTTTTAATGTTTCCTTTGATGGTTTCCTTGGGTGATGGTAATGTGCCTGTCAAAAATATTAGACAACAAGATTTAAGATTTTTGGTTTAAATTGTGACAGCTTTTGACGACACAGCGCCAGTGATGCCTGTTGTTAGCTTGCTAGCAGTTAGCACTGTTCAAGTTACTGCAGAGGGACGCTGTGGGCGTCATAGGCTACAGGCCTCAGCAAAAGCCGAGGGCACGTTTCATCGACAAAACGGTCCGTCTGTGTCCGTTACTCAAACCGAGGACTCACGCATTTAAAATATGACCGGTGAGTACTTTTTAACTCGAGTATTACGCCACGTGGAAGGGAAGGCAGCCTAGCCGGCCTCTTTCAGCGGGCACTGTTTGCTCAATGCTAACACGCTTTTTACCTTCATCTCCTTCCTCCTCGACTTGGTCTGCCCAGCTGGGCTTGGAGCTATAAATAAAAACGGACATACAATGTTAGTGTAATGAAATTAATCAAATATTTTTGTGGGAAATTCTGTAACTTTACAGTTATACTCACTCGTCGTATTCAATAGACGGCATCCTGTCAACTAGCTTAGCCGAAGAACCGCCTACAGAGCTGTGAGTCGCGCCGGCATTTCACGCACTTCCGGAATTTAACTTCGCAATAAAAGTACATTCTTTTTTTTTCAAAGTAAAATGCCTCTGGGTTATATATTTTTTCGTTTGATCAATGTATCTACTGCTAAAACGCGACAATTATTCTCGACATTAAGACTTGAGAGTTTCAATCCTGGGGAAGCTGTCAGTTTAAATCCAATTCTTCAAAATTCAAAACAGAAATAAAATAGGATAGACAATTATCTTCAATGTTCTGCATCTTGCTCCCCCCCCCCCAAACAACAGCACTTAATTTTACCTACCCGACCGGAAACAGGAAAGAACCGTTGCCATGGAGATGGACAGATGCTGCATTTCTCTTTTTAGTGAAGAGGCCGTCATGTTTCATTGGCAGCTCTATGAGCCGCTGTCCCTGTACAAACACATGTCTCAAATGAATACATGAAGTATGAGGCTGATCACATTCATTTATGCTACAAGAGACTTTAAGGACAATGTGATCATCTGTTAATTTATCTGTTGCTGATGTTTCACA
>JAVQJX010190717.1:0-10665 GCA_036025115.1 Ambassis agassizii
CCCCCCCCCCCCCCCCCCCCCCCGACGGTTGTACTATATTAATCGCCTGAAGCATGTAAGAAATAACAAGGCAATGGGAATATTTCCATAATATTTTTGATATCCTCCTGTTTCTTCCCTTTGGTCTACACTTTTCACTGGACTCTGAAGACGCACGCATGTATGCAACCACTTAGCAAACACAGAGAGTAAGGAAAGGAAGCCGGATGAGAGAGGAAGATAAAGGATGGCTAAATTCAGACCACATGCTTGCACAAATGGAGTCACCAGGGGCTACTTCTAGTCACGGTAGCTTTATGAAACCAGGAAGTGACCAAGCTGCACTTTGTTTACTTCACTTATCCATACTTTTATAACATTTTAAATGCTTTTTTTTGCCTCCATCCTTCATTTTCCTCCTCAGCAAATGTGCAGCTTTGAATTAGCGCGGACGTTCACCCCAGCAAGCTTTTAATTAATTTCACACAGACAGTAGTGCAGTGACCCCGTGAAAAAGGACGAGGCACACCCGACTAATCAGCCTGAACCCCCCGTGACATCACTCCCAGACCTGCCAAGCCAGCCAAAACAGAGGGAGCACAGGTAGTTTACTGCGGATACAAAGCGCCAATTTATCACTATAAGCAAATGCTAACCTAGGAGCGTTGCCCCCGGCAGAATTAATTGGCCCTCTCCCTGTCTGTGAAGTGTCTGGCCTTGCTTAAAAAGACAGGCTGCCCCAGAGACCCCGAGCTCCCCACTCTGAGAAGCCGTGCTCAGCCTATTGGCTGATTGATATCCATGGAAACGCCTGCTCTGCATAACCAGGAAGTGTTCTTTCACGACTAGTATGGAGTTTGTGTTTTAATACAAGTCACAAAATTTTGCAAAAACTTTATTGTAGTTTACCTCTAGAATAACACAAATTCTGCTGACTAATCTCCATGGTAACCCTTGCTCTGCATAAACAGGAAGTGCTTTTTTTCGCCACAGCTGGTACCTGAAAAACGGCCAAAAACACCATCCGAGGTGCACGACCCCATCTTTTTCAAGACGTGAGCCTTTCACGTGTCCGGCGTGCTCCTCATAGTAGAAAGAAAAAGTAGTGATTAACTGCACTACTGGCTCTTCCGACCCGCTCTACTGTGACTAAGAAAGTGTGGGTGAAACTTTCTAGTACATTAGCCACTGGAGATTGAAGGCTACTGTAGGCTGAGGTGGTGGTGGTGGTGGTGGTGGGGGAGACAACAGAGATCCCCCCCCCCCCAACCCGCCCCTCTTCTTCCTTCACGTCTCCTCACCACCCACTCTCTTTATCTGGCTTCTCTCGTTCAGTTGAGAGAGTGCAGCCCTATCTTGCTGGCCCATCCGTGGTGTCTCCTTTCCCTGGCTCCTGTACTTGGGGGAATAATTAATCGGGCTAACAGGTAAGAGATACCGAGACGTGGCATAAGAGCAGCTTTCAGAGCTTTGTGTGTGTGGGGTTTCCACGCTGAAATGGATCCGCTCGCCACTCAGGGCTCTTTTCACCGCTGAGAAGGAGAGGGATGGGTGAAGGAGGGAGGGATGGTGGTGGTTTGGGAGTCAGCTGTGAGCGGATCTCACCGGACAGCGACGCCACCCGCACCTCTCCTTTCTCTATCTGTTTTTTTTTTTTTCCTTCCCTGAAAGGCATGCATCAGGACGCCATAGTGAACTGGAGGGCCCTTTCCCCTGATCCGTCCTTCATGCAAGCAAGCATGACTCACCTCCAAAATTTTGAAATCTAAAAAAAAAAAGTGTCTCTGAACAATAAGGGGACCTGGATGTGACAGTACAGTTTGTAAAACACTGATTACTTCCTGGAGTTCCTTCCTGTGGGTGTCGGGGTGATTGACAGCGAGCACAATGTAAAGTAATACTTGTGGAAACAAGCAAGTCGGCGCGACGGAATCGTGATAAAAAGGAAAGTTTGTGTCGTTTGCGGTGATGCAAAACTTGCAAAAAGAGTCTGAGATTGAACTTCAACACACACACAAAAAAAGACTTTTTTGTCATTTCTTGTGCAGAATAAAACAAGATTTTTATTTGCAGTGAAGCCTTATGGCACACATGATGCATTCAAGGACTATACTGGAAATTCACAATTTCAAGCCTGCCAACAATTTTATTGAGTTCATTGGGCACATAATGCCCTTTATAATAACAAGGCTGTAAAGTAAATAAATATGATTGGAGTGCGATGTGAGCGGACCCCCTCCCCTCCTTCACAAAGGTCAATGGTGTAAAAGTACAGTAAGCTCTTCAAACTGTAGGATCGTAGCCCCCCTGTGGAGCTCACAGCGAGACACGGTTAAGGCCGGAGCCACCAGAAAGGGAAGACTAGCTCAGACGTCATTCATCCAGCATGTGTGTGTGATATACGACCAAAACCCAATGGGATCAATACGAGCCCCAGCAGCGTGCCTCTCTCCCTCCTTCCCCTCACTTTTCCTTTTGTCTTACCTCCCCCTGCTGGCTGCCTCTCTCCTCCCTCTGAACTCTCTCTCTCTCTCTCTCTCTCTCTCATGGGTTTGGCTTAACATAAAGAAGGGAGGGGTCGAAAAAAAAAAACAGGCCATGCTTTAATGCAGATTTGCATTTTTGCCAAATGCTGTGTCATGATATGCAGAAATCCCACAGCGACACTGCAATTACCATTATTTTTACATTTTACATGGCGAAACAAAAAAAAAAAGGAGCATCAAATGCTACTTAAAGAGCCGAATCCTGAAAGTGTGGCAGTCAAGCTGCAACAGGGGCCACCGGGGCTATAAACACAGCCGCTCATTCCACTGTAATTACTGCAGATTAAAAGGCATGCAACAAATGCCACATGTTAGCGATTAATCAAAGATATTGATAGCACCTCATCAGGGATTAAATCAATCTTGTAATGTCACCGCTGACGCCTAATCATCTGACTCAGGTTCATCAACGGCAGTGATTGACAAGCTGAAGAGAGTAATGAAGGAGTACATGTGATCGCCTTCATCATCAGAATGTGACGCGGTTGAAAAGGATACTGCTGACAAATTCAATTATTGAAAGACGACAAGCTAATGGTCCATGTTGATGATTTATTTCTGTATGTACTGTATGTTGTAATGAAGGCTTACACTGTTACCGAGGGTACAGAAATAATCGCCCTCCACACACACACACACACACACACACACACACACACACACACACCCTTCCTACGTCCCGCTTCCCCTTTCAAGCTAACACAAAGAAACGGGATCATTTTTGTTATTCTTTGGTCCATTCTTCAGAGGGACTAGATCCAGGGGTCCGGGCACAGCCTCTTGCCCCACCACGCTTCACCGTCCCTGGGCATGAGAGGTAGAGGCTGGGGCCCTATTTTTTTTAAAGGTGGAGGAGGAGGAAGAGGAGGAGGTGGAGACTGACACACATCTGCTCATAGACATAGAGAGAGAGAGAGAGAGAGAGAGAGAGAGAGAGAGAGGGACTGGCTCAAAGGCCTGGGGAGAATGAGAAGGGGGTTGCAAGGGTCAGTGACAAGTGGCACACACAGGGTGGGTGTGCGGGTGAAGTGGGGTGGAACAAGTGCTATAGAGGGGCCAGGGATTGTGTTTTTCCCATGGTCCGCTACCCCCTTTTTCACCCCCCTTCCACCCAACCCCTTGTGGACACCCACTCCCCCCCCCCCCCCCCCCAACATCCCCTGGTACTCCTTCTCTCTCTCTCTCTCTCTCACGTTGCCCTGTCAAGAAAGGACCAGGCAGGCTCAGTTTCACTCCACAGGGCCGGTGTGTTTTCAATGAATTGATACAGATGAAGAAGTTCAACACAATGGATGGATTACCTCAGCCAAAATAGAGTGAACACCCCCACCACCACCACCACCACTTACTCCCCCCCTCCCTCTCCAACCCTTCATAACCCCACCCTCCCACCTCGCTTATTCAAACATCATATAGCCTCAAACACCCATAGAGAATTGTGTATAAACTTATATAAGACACTTAGCATGGGTGCCCTTATTTTGAAACTTGGCATCCGGATCCTGGAAGTCAGCATGTTGCATTCTATTTTTAGATGCAGTTCAGCACATTTGTCTTTCTCTTTAATCTGCCGATCCAACCTCGAGCCAGCCAGTCGATACACTTGAGGGGTTTTTTTTTCTGGAGAACATTTTCCTGAAAAGGGAATCATATCAGGGACTGATTCTAACCTATTCCACATGCTATGCAGCTAATATGCATGCTAAGGCTGCTAAAAATCCACAAACAGTATTTTCTTACTCAAAAAGTGCATCCTTCAAAGGTGGAATTTAAAGGCTAGTTGGAAATATGGCCTTCTTTTCTGCCATGGTTGCTAAGCGATGTATCAAGACCAATCCACATTCTAGGACAACCCTGCACGATAAGGGATATGTAACCTAGCATCGCTCATTTAGAAAAATTCATCCTTCAAAGGCTAAAATTAAAGGCCAGTTGGAAATGTGGTCTTCTTTTCAGCTGAGGTTGCAAAGTGATATAAGGTGTCCCCTTGGCCAGGAGAACCTTGTGCAGGTATATAACCTATCATCCCCAAGTGTCCAGTTTGGAATGGGACAATATTCTTGGTTACTATGGTGACGAGTCCATTGCAGGAGGGTGATAAAAAAAAAATTGCACCAACAAAACACAATGTTCATGACCCAGACAAAATGTACCACCAAAGCTCCCTGTGCTGTATGCCCCTCCCACTGTCTCTCCGCTGTGGCTGCAACAGGGGAGGTGGAGGCGTCCTTAGCTGTCCGGGCTAATGGCTACGAATGGGCCCTAATGCAGGCTTCTACCAATAAATCACATGCACAGCTCCCTGCTTAGACATTCAGCAGCTTGGCCGACCACTCTGCTCTATCACACGCCCAGAGATTAATGAGCGCACACCCATTTACCTTGTACCAACGGACATCCACGTACACACACACACTTAAAATGTATACTTATGAGGACTTATCTATTGACTGCAATTATTCTTGAGACATTTGGAAGTGGGACAATTTCCTTCCAGACAATAAATAGCCTCTCTTTAAAGTGAAGGTTTTGCCAACAAAAATGTCCCAACACAGGCAAAAAAAAAAATAACATGCTGACAGAGAGAGACATGATGAGACACAACTCTTTGCTCCCTGCTGTGAGTTATTACAGTCGCTAACATTTCAAGAATCCAAAGCGCCGTGCCGAGCCGAACGTGCTTTCCAAATGTTTATTTTAGCAAGAAATAATGCACTCCGCTAACCATATCTTTGGTGTTATCATCATTGCACAGGCTATATTTACAAACTGTATCTATTAATCATTTTTTGAGCATGTACAGCAATTAAATTAGGCCCGGGTCACACTCGAGCAATAATACGATTTTAATTGCACGGGGCAAGGCTCTAATTCAACTATCTCTGGATCGCTTGACGGGGGCGAATGAAACACTCACTGGGAGCACATAAGAAAGAAAGAGAGGGAGAGAGATGACACGGGAGAGAGTTTGTGGAGCTTTGATTTATGTGAAAATGAAATCAAAAAAAAAAGTCAAATCAAAATAGTTGACAGTCTCTATCTTTTCAATTATGCACCTGGGTGTAAAAAAAAAAGAAAAAAAAAAAGACAAACCCGAAGCTGCAATTACAACCATCTGGATTTCCCCTCCCTTTAAACACCCCTCCAATCACCTTCAAACCAAAAGATCTGCAATCCCAGGTCAAACCCCTCTGTCTATACCTGACAAGCAAAACAAACACGACGAAAATGTGCGAGGAAGGTAGAGAGGGATACTCGGAACAAAACAGGAGCAGGAATATGAATGTTTACTTGTTGAATCTTTTATCAGTTTAGTTTTTATCTCTCTCTATCCTCTCCCTCTCTCTCTGTTATCTATGCAGCAGGTACTGAGCTATGCATTGGGGCCTGCGTGGAGCTGATTAGAACAGTGATAGATGGGAGGGTGGATGACCTTAGCTTCCGACTAAACACAAGGTTGGACATTTGTCTCCTTGCTGCATTTGCATGCTTTCCGCCAGTTTATGGCAATTTGTCACCATACTCGCTTTGCCATTGAGAAGACATTAAAAGTAGTGCAAGGCTAGGATTCTGTGGAATAAACAGGTTGTGATGAAGCACTTTCACATCACCAAGTGCATACATGAGTATTGTTGGGATTGTGGGTAAAAAAACAACAACAAAAAAACAAAGAAGCAGGAGTGGAATTTTTCAAATTTTATAACAAAATTATGAACAGAAATTCTTCCTCATCGAAACCTTAGCTCTAACCTCCCACTCTCTACCACCCACACGCACCATAAACACAACACGACACATGCTGACGAATGGCCTGTCATGCTGTTTGGTGATCAGTGAATTATTTACACTCATATGCCTTTAATAATTCAGGGGCCCCAAGTCTTAACAAATTATTGCACTGCTCCCCCAAAAACCAGCAGAGATCAGTGAGCCAGAGCTCCGCATGCAGTTCATCCACTCTCCATGCAGCCCACTGCAGGAATGTAATGGTGGCACTAAATCACGGGCATAATTTGATCATTCTGAAGGCGAGTCATATGGCAAGTTTTCTGTGTTTGATTTGAGTCTCAACTGAGAAAATGCTTCCTTCAAAGGCTGCATTTGAAGGCCTTTTGGAAGTGTGGCCTTCTTTTCTGCCAGGTTGAGAGCAGGATGTCAAGATGGTTGGTACATCAAATCCTTAACAGGCCTGCACATTTAATTTTCAAACCTAGGTGAATCTTTCATGGTCTATGAAGGCTACTACAAAGGCCCAAGGCCACTACAAAGGCCGTTTTCAAACTACAAAGCACTTCATGAAGAAGAAAACGGCCGCTGTGTGAAGAGGTCCATTGCTGCACCAAAAGGAAATAAAAATTATACACTTCCTTCAAAGGCTGAATTTGAAGGCCAGATGGGAATTCTTGGCCTTTTTTTTTCTGGCAAGATGCCAACGTTGTGAATGGATGTGTTGGAACAGTTCGTGTCCTCCACATTTTCAGTGCAAGGTGCAACTTTTGGCATGAAAGGCCGTGATAAAAGTAGGCCGTTACGTTTACTAAGGTTGTCTTGTCTTCTTGTCTCCTAGCCTTAAAATCAGCATCACTTACTTGCTGAAAAGTGGGAAATCAACATTCCATCAACAGACTAAATAACACCTCATTGATAGGAACTACTTTTCCTTCCGCCTCTCATATACATCTTACATAAAATCGTGTGGATTATATGCACATCAACAACACACAACCATCAGGATGCCATAGCAACCTCTACCACCTCACACTATGCACCAGTGCATACAGACATATCTACCAATTGGCTCACAGTGAGAACATCCTGTCAGTCACACGGGGTAAGCAGGTCATGTATACATACAATGAGAGATTGGGTCATTACTACATGCCTTCTCGGATTTCCTAGTCATGAGCTAACTAACACACACAGACATACAGACAAAGACTGCACACACACAGAGATAGAAACAGGCACACACACACACACACACAGAGGCCCCACCAGACACTTCCAGGTCCCTAACGAGGTCGCTAATTAACTCTCCCACTTGCGCTTGCTCGTTTTCATCCGAGGTGCACATTGCTTTTTTGACAGGAGAAAATTGCCGGGCAATTAAATCATCTGAAGACGAACACTCCAGCAGCTGGTATTAACAGCTAAATGTTACATCCATTTTCAAAAAATGTGATTGTGGAGAAACTGTACTGAAAGTGACTGACTGCAATGGTGCTTTCTAATAACACAGCTGAGGGTTTGTGGCAGACTGCTGTACTGAAGCAGCATGTATGGTGATATTATCTTATTATATTATTCCACACCACATCCATTTGTCCTGCTTTGTAACACAACTAGATAATATCTGTATGTGTCTTTGTTTTGGCCTATTCAGCTGACATCTTAAAGGGACAGATCTCCCCAAAAACTACATTGACTTGCATTGAGGTCAGATTTTTATGAGTAAGCAGGAAATGATTTTGCAATGTTAGCGCCACATGCTAGCAAGTGCTATCTAGTTACATTAGAGTGAATATGGCCACATTTCTGAGGGGTACTGTCTCTTTAATTGTCTGCAAAGTGCAGCTTTATCAACACAACTTACGTAAATTGACAAGTTAGCAACTAGCTAGTGAACATAGTATAGCATTCAGCAGTAAAAGATGGACAAAAACAAAGCTAAAAGGAGCATAAATATAGCATTTGTAGCAGTTATTTTAATCTGGTGAATCTGTAATAATATGATCTGTTATATTGACCCAGGTCTACACACACACACGCACACATACACACATTGTGCTTCAGGTCCCACTTCATCTCAGTGAGTCCCAGGGCCTCTTCTGAAACTGATTTTTGTCTTCTATTTTGTTAACCTCGCTCGCAATTAACCCCACGCTGCGAGCCAGCCGCACATGGGCCAATGGAGGCCGCCTACAGTATGCTAGCGCCCCGGACCCGGTGTGAATCACCACATTGTGTCATCTGTCCCGTTAAAGAAAGGAGTACTGAGAAAAGGAGAGTGAGACACACAGAGGGAGAAAGGGTGCTGTTTTTTGGGGGTCCGCTATTCTTAGCAGGGTACCCCCGGAGGCGATGACAGCAGCGGAGGGTGGAGGGTTTGTTTCTGTGTCTGTGTGTGTGCAGTGATGGTTGGCGGGGGCAGGCAGTGTGTGTGTGTGTGTGTGTAGGGGGGGTCCCATCCCCTGACAGGTTCTTTTGTAAGAGTTAGGGGAGGAGTGGCGGTGAGGGGGAGGGGGTGAGCGTAGGTGAGGGTCGGTTTTTGTGGCTCCGTCAGTAGCGTCGGAGATGGCGTGAGTCACCACCGACGGGGGGTCATTGTACCCCACTCCATTCTGTCTCCACACTCTGCTACCGCTCAATGGACGGATTAAAGAATACGCCCGAGTCTTAATCTTTGAACTGCGCGAGACACAAACGCACAAACACACACAAGCTGCTGAATTGAGTCCGTTAAGATCGGGTCCCACGCAGGTTTTGTGTGCGTGTGTGTGTGTGTGTGTTTCGCTAAATGTTCACATTGGCGGGATCTATAGGTCTCATTTGCATCATGTCGTAATCATGTTACCCGGCGTCTTTTTATAGATCCCCCCCCCCCTTACCCTTATAATGAGAGAAAAAGGTCAGAGTGTGGTGAGGTTGCGTGGGGGAGCAGAGGAGGTGTGGAGGTTTGAGGGTATTAAGCTAAGATCCTGGCTTTCCTTGCACTTCTCCAAGTTCACCAACTCCAGCAAATGAGCATGTACAACAAGCCAAAGGGCCTTTTATTGCAAATCTAATTCATTTCTCTAGACAACTGTGAAATTTACCATTGACATTAGTCATTAGCCCAAGGCTAACGAAAAGATGATCTCAGTTAATAAATGATCCCTAACAAGGAGCGCTCTCTTTTTCTCTCTCTCCCATTGTGTTAATGGCAGGGGCAGCTGTTAACGCCATGCAGTTATAGAACAACACTGCTAACACTGACTCTGGCTCCCTCTCCCCTTCTCAGTCCTTCTGTTTTCGTTTGGCTCCTGGGTACCCGCCCCCTCCCCTCACCCCAAATCCTTTTCCCTTAGCATCATCACCATCAGCCCTGCATTATGCAGTGCCATCATTAAAAGCCGAGGTCCAGAGACGCGCTTCCGGGTGGTTTCGGAGTCGAGTTGGGAGCAGACGTGAGTGACAGCAGCTCAGAGAAATGGGGAGAGATCAGAAAAAAAAAGACTAATCATGTGGAAGACTCTGATCCTTCGGCCGGCCCTGACCATCACTGACACAATATAAGCAGACAAAGAAGATGGTCACCAACTGTAATCAAGCACTTTTGTTCCTATAATTTACATAATTTGAAAATAAAACATATCAGAACTCCTGGCCTTTTATTTCTAGTCCTTTATAATTGTTTCCTGAAAAGCGAAAATCCATTATTAGAGCACGGCGGTGGCGTCCGTGGTTGTCTATCTCTGAAATGAAAAGTCACATTTTCACGTCGGAGGAAAATGGAATCGTTCAAATTGTGTTTGCAAGAGAGAGTGTGGGAAGCACATAATACGATATTCCAGTTTTTTCCCTACTTGGAGTTCCAATTTATTGAAGTAACCGAGCAGAAAATGCACTGACAGCTGTAGCACTTTATTGCGAATTAGTATATACATTCTACACCCCGCGAGAAAAAGCCAAGCCTCATTGTATTTCTGTAATTGCCGGAGCCCGGGAGAACGAAGGGGGCAACGGCGAGTCGAGCAATTACAAGCTAAAGATGACAGGGTATACTTTCAGCTTCACATCCTGTTTGAGGCTGGGGAAAGGAAAAGTTGGGAGGAGGCAGTATCACAGAGGTCTGCTGCTGCTGCTAACACGAGTGGGTGAGAGCAGGTGTTAAACAAATGAAATGCAAACCACTACAACGGTCATCCATGTTGGTCAGTGAAACAAAACTTGCCGTGTAATTAAAGTTTTTAATGACGACTGTTTTCAAGCAGCTTTGAACTGATCAATTATAAAAAAACATTTAAAACTGATTACGGTGGACTGGTTTCTACAGTCAAAAAAAAGTTAAGAGGCTACAATATAACATGTATTTATCACAAAGTAAAAAGTATGTAAAGTTTTAAAAGAAGTTTTAATTTGTGCTGAAATAATTCAGACT
>JAVQJX010190719.1:0-13370 GCA_036025115.1 Ambassis agassizii
CTGATAGGGGAGGGGATGGGAGTGGGGGGGGGGTCGGGGGATTCCCATTGGCTGACATGTAACGCTGACTCTGGAGGCCGTCGTCTTTTTAAAAAGTTTTTTCATACAGGTTCTACCAAAAAAAAAAAAAAAAAAAAAGTGCTCTCACTGACTCTGAGGCTTCTGAAGGAGGAGAAAGACGTCTACTGTTTAGCATACAAACACAGCACAGAGGGCTGCGTGAGCACGCCAAAAAACATGCCACAACACGCCACTGCATGCCCCAACACTTACCTGGGACCCCCGCTGACCAGCTCGCCTCCAACAACCAGCAACGAGGCTTTTCTAAGCTGAGCTGAGAAGCTGACGAGGTGTCTTTGAACGCCTCTTCTTCATCATTATGATGCAGTTTTGTGTGTTTGCAGCACATTTAGGACAGTGGAAAACAGGTCTGTTTACACAACACTGCTGCTCAGCATAAACACAAGACCTGCTGCCTGCATGAGAATCACTCAGCTTAGTAGTGCCAATGTGTGAGCATGTACTCCGTCTCCTGACATAAATATCTACGCTCTCTTCCCTCCTGCTTGGATGCGAGCCGCCGGTCAGCGAAGCCCCAAACTCTGACAGACTGGATGGTGCGTTTGTTTCTCCATCCAGCCACACTTACATCAGTAATGGCATTCAGAGCGGTGTCTGAGCCAATGCTGAGGTCTGAACCTGGTATGTTATTAGACACGGTGGCAGGGACCATGACCATGGGCACACAGAACTCCTCATGTTTGTCCCGTGCGGAGGAAAGTTCCAGCAATCCGACGTAGGCCTGCAGCAGTGAGAGCCAGCGTCTCATTGGTTGGTTGATAATTGAGGACGGCACAGACAAAAAAAAAAAAAAAAAAATGGGAGGAAAAAGTGAAGAGGCCTCTCAGATGAGAGGACACAGGGAGAGGTTCTGAGGGGGGAAGAGGGTGGAGAGCAAAGCTGTGCCGTCTACTAACAGCCCTATCACAGATCACAGAGCTAATATGGCGTTTCAGAATGTCAACATGTAGCAGAGGAGCAGCTGTTTTAACGGTACGTTGTTAACTAGTTTGTGAAATATTCAAAACACCAAAATGAACAAAAAAATACATGATCTGGCTCCTGACGATCATGTTCATCTCATATGTTTCCACAGGAGCTAGCAAGCTATATATATATGTAGTTAGCATATTAGCAATAAATGTAGCTAAAGCTGTGCTATTTTATTTTTTCTTTGCTGCTAACATACTAAATTTACACCTGCAATATCACATTATAAAAAGCTATAGCAGCATGCTAAAGGCTAATATAAAAACTAGAATTTACAGGACATGTTACAAATGATCACATCAGCTTGGTGCTTGTGATGCTGTAGTCATCTGACTTGTCACATGATGTAGTTTGTGACATTAGCTTTTTACTTCTGTTAAACTGAAACTAAAGCTAAACTCCTGCTAACTTCTAAGTTAGCAGGAAAGGCTAAGCATTAGAAACACAGCAAGAACACAACAAAAACTTGCGGTGGGTGTGGCTTAAAGGAAAGAGTGGGAGAAGCTTTGAAGTGGGTGTGGCCTGGCGATGGGAGACGGATCTTAATGTAAGTGGGAGAGTCAGAGGCAGCATGGGAATAAAAAACAAAAGTTCTGGGAGGAGGAGGAGGAGGAGTGTACTGGTGGGAGAAGCCAAGGGGAGAGAGCCAGGCCAATCATGACGCAGAGTGAGACACAGACAGGAAGTCGATGTTGTAGCTCGTCACACAAGACAAGATGACAAGAGACAAACAACGGAGACAAACAATGTTCTTTTTAAAGCCAAGCTACCAAAGTCAAAATGTGTAGTTCTCATTAGCATTTAGCGTCGTTTAGCTCATTTAGGTCAAAACTTGTTGTTAAAACATCCAACTTTATAACAGAATTTAATTTTTTTTTTTTTAAATTACATTAGCGCCTCAGCTAATGTAATTTAAAAGCAAGCACTTTGTTTGTCTTTGCAGCTTTGCTACAAACTAACATGTGAACAGACAGAGAGAGAGCCTAACATTTAAATGTGTGTTGAAATGTCAAATCAGTACAAAAAACATAATGCTGACATGAATAATACAATATATGGTGAATGTAAAATACTAGAAATGTTTTATGGCTTTCATATAGTTATCAATAGTTTCATATAGTTAAGACAAGTTTCATATAGTTATCAATAGCTTTTTGAAATAAGTGATAAATAAGTGATTATATTCAGATTTTTCAGGTGTCGTCACGTACCTCGAATCCTCCGATCACCAGCAGAGCGTTGATGTTATGGATCCTCATCTGCTCAGCAATCTTGTCCAGATGTTTTCCTGGAAGAGTTCTGAACACAAAAACAGGAAATAAGTGAGAAAACTTTCTTTTACATTATTATACAAAAGTGGCAGTAATACTCACCTTTTTGTCCCAAGCAGGGACCCTCCCTGTCCAGTCCAACCACCAACGTCTCCCCATTTAATCTCCTTGATCTGACAAAAATAAAAAAACACAAAGTCAGGATTATTTTAAACGTCCTAAAAGTTTCATTTGTGCCTCGTCATTTATGTACAGCATAAAACAAAGAAACCGTGGACATTAATCTGAGTGTATGCGACTAATTAACACCTTTCCATCACTTTTCTCATTCTGCTGCTGTCCTGCTGTTGTGAGAGCGCAGCCACATTTAACCAGCAGCTCTTCATTATAATCAGTGTCCTACTTAGTCAGGGATCATGGCTTCACTTTTCAATCACGTCTAAATCCTCCAACATGACAACAACACGCCTCCAGCTGCAGAGCTTCCAACAGGTCTACTCTGTAAAAAGTCTGTGGAGGGCCGGCGTGGAGTCAACAGAAGTGTGACAAAAATGAGTGTGTGTGTGTGTGTGTGTGTGTGTGCACAGTTCAGCTGCTGTGGGAGTGGAGTAATTGGCTTACAATAAGCAGCAGCATTTATCTAAAGAGTCTTATCAATGTAGCTGCTGCAGGACAGTGACTGTTTAATCACTATGACCTCCAAGGAATGCTGCCTGCTCCTGTTTATTCTTGATAAAGTGGTTTGCAGTTGCATTAACGGGGATGAGATCTAATAGATTTATGAAAAATAAAAGCAACATTTTCTCATTACAGAATCAATAACAGGTCTCTTTCTCTTGTAAAGAGACTCCTCCAGTGTCAACAAATCGTATTTTAAATGTTTAATAAGGAGCTCAAAATGTAAAAATACTGGCAGAGCTACAACAAAACCGAGCGTCAGCATGTCTTTTACTTTCCAAAACTTCTTTTCTAAAGAAACATGAGGCTTTCCAGTGTAAACTACTAAACCTTTAAAAAGACCTGAAAACTAATATTTTATATTAAACTGATTGCATGGTTTGGTTCTCAGCATCCCTTGGGTTTTTGCAGCATACAGCCAAAGCTTTCAGCTCTCCCATGGCAGTGTCAGTGTATATTCTGTGTATTCGTGTGAGCTCACCTGTCCTTTGTAGAAGCCCTCGAAGCCGTCGCTGACAGCAAACATTTTGTGTCCCTCTGTGATGCCCACTCTGACAGCAGAACGTACGGCTGCGTTCATGCCTGCTGCCGGGGCGCCGACGTTCAACACCGCCACGTTAAAGTTGCTCTGCAGGCAGTCACACATGTATAATATTCAAAATTTGCAAAAAAACGGACCATATGTTTAACAACACCTCCAAGCATGATCACACTTTTTTTTTAGCCGCAGTTCTTACATCTAGTGCACAAGCACAGCAGGTGTAATGCTTGGTTTGAAGAAGATGGTTTATCAGCAACTTTTAGAGGCAGTGAAGATGAGAGGTAGCTCCTGATGCACGAGGCAAAAACTCTCTTCAGTGCCTCAAATCATTCTGACGAGCAGAGCGGCAGCAGACGGAGAGAGCCTCACATGCAAGAAGAAGCCACATGCTGCTAAAAGACGCAGTGAAGCAGGAGCTGCTCTCTTTACTGACCAAAAGTTTCCCTTTTTATCATACATTGATTTAGCTGGTGTACAGCAACAACTAACCCAACTAACAGAGTGCATCATACACCAAATGCAGCTTGTAGGTTTTGTGCAAATGTGATCCATATATATAGATACAAAGACAGGTATTGGATCAGACATGCTGTACACCACTGATGGATCTCATATAATAACATAAATAAGATGATGTCAAGTACATCAAAATGGACAGGCGTCCAACTCCCAGCTGAGTCTTTTTCCTTGATCAAAGCCTGCTTAGTTTAGCCTGCAATACTTTTTAGTCAGCACTAAACAATGCATATTATAAGGCTTGGCTGTGGAGGAAAACTTCAGTAACTGCTCTACAATGTCTCATCAATTGCACATTCTAATCATCCTAAATGAAGAAAAAAAGGATGTGAAGTTTCACTGCTTTATCATTTATGTGACATAATGTATCAGAAGGCAGATATTTTGTGGATGTTTTTGCTAAATACAAAGGCATTCCTTTGAGGTATTTCTGAGACATCAGGCACAAGTATCAAAGTCTTATCCAGACAGCCTGAAAACGTTCAGTGTGGGGGGCATCAAAAATGTCCTCTGTAAGCCTGTACTGTTCTTACAAACTAACCCTTTATGACAAACATTAGAGCGTGGCGCCTGTCCAGGTTGAGTTCTGAGCAAACAAAAAAGTTTTCAGCCGTTGTCTCGGCAGGCTTGACGTTAAACTGTAACGAAGCTTCTTCAGAGTCATGTGAAGTCGATCACAGCGGTCACTGCGATCGTCCTTGACAGCAGGGCTGAGGGGACGCCTGCACTGTAGCACTAAAGCGCCTCTTTGCATGTCTACACTTCTACTTCTAAGCAGAGCCGTGAGGAAAATGAGCAGAGACAGACGGGGACGAGCGGTAACGAGCACTGACCATGTCAGGTCGGGCCAGTGTGTTGCCATGGCAACACGTGTAGTCTCTGGAAAAAATACGATATTTTTCTAATTTTTATCTTAGCGTTGGTTCAAAGCCAAGAAGGATGAAGGGAACTAACTGCTAGAAAGCTCATCATGTGACCTGCAGAGGCTTCAGCTGCTGCCTCATTACTCATCACATACATCACACTGCTCTTCATCCCCCGCCTCCTCTCCCTCGGGACAGACAGTTACAAGACAACAGACTCTGTTAGTGTCACAAAAAAAGACTGCAACACCCACAATGCACCTGACCAGGTTGTACCTTAGACTAATGTACAAACCTCAGAAAATCTGGTGGAAAGACACATTAGGAGAATTTAAATGATTTTACTGGTCTGACTGTAACTGGTCTAACTTTTCTTTGTTTTGAATGGTTCTTACATTTGGGAGTTCAGAGTCAGCTTTGCGATAGGACAGAAGTCTGTAGGTGCTCAGATTGTTTTCAAAGCTCCTGCAAAACAAAACAGAAAAAAAAACATCCATGTTGAATTGTGCTTTGTGACTGTGGCACACAGAGCTTTTACAATCAATTGAAAATCAATACAAACACAGTTAAAGTGGGGCACACAGCCAAACAACAAGAGCAATCTGTGCAAGAGAGCCATGAGACAGAACATGAAAAATACCTTCCACGAAGTCTGACTGCCTCCTCAAATTTCTTCTCATCCATGGCTTTCTGCACTTCTTGGGTCTGATAACAGGAAAAATAGACCTTTAACCACAGCCTATACAAAGAATTACCAGCTTTTAGACAAAAAAGGATGATTTTTGACAAACATATCAATAATTAGGGGATTATTTTGCACCTTAAACAGCAACATTCTGCTTACAGGTTGCAGATTGGTTTAAAACTTGCTCTACCAGGCCACAGCAGGAGATTTGCTACTGGCCCATTTTGTTATGGTTTCAGTTTATTTTATTTTCTCTTATCTTTTACAGTCAGGGGCTCCATTCGTCCGGGACTACCCTATGAAACAGGACATTCAGGAAGCTCTGTCCTACAGAAAGTCTGTGGCTTCAGTCCCTGCACAAAGTGTCCAACCAGACCACAATTTGGCACACTTATTGTTCAGAATATAAGTTGACCCTGATTATCACAATAACAGATTTTCTTGACAAAAAACATGGTGAATATATGCTTGTTTATGGTCATACATCAGAAAAAAAGGAAAGGTTTGTACCTGTACACTACATGCCTCCTGAACTATAGGTTACGGAGGTTGTAGTGGTGCCTATTATTATTGACATTGTCCTTTGAATTGTGTATTCTACCTCACTAACTGGATCTTAAACACTGAATCTCTGCGTGACCTTATGCACACTCACCATCTGAACACACTCCATAAGCGGCAGTCGAACAGCCTGGTTGCCAACCAGAGATACGACACAGGCCGGGGTGTTGGCAGACGCCTCCAGTAGTGCCAGCACCGCCTCCACGCCCATACGACTGGCCTGTGAAAGGTCATTTAAAGGGTGAGTGGTGTGGAGCAGGAGGATTAAATGTGTACCTTATATTTGTAACTGAGTGGTATCCATGCTTACCAGAATCCTATCGAAGGCAGACGGCGTCCCACCTCTCTGGACATGACCCAAAATAGTGACCCGGGTGTCAAAACCCAGGCAGCGTACTACCAGCTAATTATACAGAGATAACATGGATTAATTCCTGAGATAAATGTTTGAAGGAAAAAATTTCATGCATAAAAAAAAAAACAGAGAGAGAAGTCATGCAAAACCCTTCCTGTCATGTAAGCAAGTGCCAAATAATGTGCATGCAAGCACAGAAATAAGATAAAGCTGAATGATAACAAAAGAAGAGTCTGAGATTTATAATAAAATTAACATGCAAAAGGTGCAAACACACACAAAAAAAGACACATGACATGTTGTGTTTGAGAGAAAACCAAACCAAGGCAGGAAAAATAAGCCATGCTTCCGAAGGAGAGTTTTCGCCTCCACGACTCCGTCAGGCGTTCACGTCGTACTTACATCCTTAATATAATCGGGAGTTATTGCCTTGTTGTGACGATCAATGGCTCCTTCTGCTACGATAATAATGTTCAGCCTTTTCTTATCGGCACGGTTCTAAACATAAAGACATATAAAAGCACATGAAAACATGACAGAAAACGTTTTGCATTGCCAAAAGCTGGAACCGATAATGGATGAAATCACCTTTTCGTCCGTTTTTTAGAGGGTACTTGCCACATTTTTGGAGAAAAAAGGCCAAAACTGGGCCAATTTGTTTTCAATAAATGATGTGCCATATATCTCAAAGCTATCCCGCTAAGCAACGCTAAAGCTAACGGTACTGTGAATTACTGTTTGGCCCTTATGTGGACTTTTGTTAGCTTAACGGTCTTTCAAAGTGTGACGTTAGCCTAAGCTACACGATGTCAAAGCTAGGTGTCTGTGCAGGTGTTTGAATACATTACCTGATTGCGAGGTATCCTCTGGAGCGCTGTTAGCTTGTAATATTAAGCTAACCCGGTTTGTTGTTAGCTTACAGCTGTCCTACGGTGCACTGTTAGCTAAAACTAGCTTAGCGAGTGTTAGCATAAACCAGACGTAAACACAACGTTATCTTAACACAAGAAGCGCCAAAGTTTTCATTTTAAAATGAATATAACTCTTCATGACTTTTCATAAATAGGTTCATTAATCATTTGGTGGAATATAGAGAGTAGGAAAATGACTATAGTTTATAACCAAGGCTGCACAAAGCTACTCAACAATCCCGCCAAACCCAGTTGCCTAGCAACGTCTTTTGTTTACGCCATGTTGTTTTCGTGGACCTCAACTTGTTCATTGGTATTTTTGCCTAAATAAGCTTCACGCTAATATGTAGAATATTATATTATACTACTAATAAAGAAACTTCTCTTAGATTGTGGCAAGTGTCTGTACCCATCCACCAGCTGATCCAGCTTCCGGTTCTCCTCTGCTTCAGTCTGAAACTGAGCTTTACTCACATCCTTCACAAAATCAGAGGTTATCGGTTGTCCTTGTCTGTCAATGGCTCCTTCAGCAACTATGATAATGTTCAACCGGGAACCCCGAGATCGGCTCTGGACAATAACAAACACACTCACCACATCACATCAGCTCAAAGTGAATTATATTGCAGCTCCTGTCTGTAATGAAGACTATTAATATGTGTGTCCCACATGCAGCAACAGGTGGCTCTGTGCCGCAATGGATAGCGCATTGGACTTCTAGTCAAGCACTTGAGGGGTGATTCAAAGGTTGTGGGTTCAAGTCCTACCAGAGTTGCTTTTTTTTCTCTTTTTCACCTACAAAGAATGATTTATAGGTTGTGGGTTTGAGTCCGACTTTGTCTTTAGACTTGTTTCTTTACGTGTAGCTCCAAAAGAAGATTTCTGGATTTCTGCCTAAAAGCAACACATGTAAGGGGCTCTGTGGCGCAATGGATAGCGCATTGGACTTCTAGTCAAGCACTTGAGGGGTGATTCAAAGGTTGTGGGTTCAAGTCCCACCAGAGTCACTCTTTTTCTCTTTTTCACCTACAAAGAATGATTTGTGGGTTTCAGTCCCACTTTGTCTTTAGATTTGTTTCTTTACGTGTTGCTCCAAAAGAAGATTTCTGGATTTCTGCCAAAAAAGCAACACATGTAAGGGGCTCTGTGGCGCAATGGATAGCGCATTGGACTTCTAGTCAAGCACTTGAGGGGTGATTCAAAGGTTGTGGGTTCGAGTCCCACCTGAGTCACTCTTTTTCTCTTTTTCACCACCGTGGGAGCTCAGGCTGTCACAGATACTGCACAGCATTGATACTAAGAATGATTTGTAGGTTGTGGGTTTCAGTCCCACTTTGTCTTTAGATTTGTTTCTTTACACGTGGAGCTCCAAAAGAAGATTTTCGTGAGCTCCTGATGAACTTTGGTGAGATTTGTTGCCTCTACTGATCCAGAAGTATCTCAGGACCACACAAAAAAGTTCACAAGATCTCTCAAAAGTGTCTCAGGGTTGACCAAAAAAAATACATTTTCTTCATGTTTTATCATATTTTGAAAACTGTACAATGAGTCCAGTTGATTTGATTTTTAAATTCTTGGATACACATCTGGATTTCTGCCTAAACATAACACATGTAAGGGGCTCTGTGGCGCAATGGATAGCGCATTGGACTTCTAGTCAAGCACTTGAGGAGTGATTCAAAGGCTGTGGGTTCAAGTCCCACCAGAGTCGTGATTTTGATTGAAATCATTAAGTAGAGGGGATGTTTGTTGTTGATGTGATTATGTGTGTTACCTCAGACAGTTTCTGACACATGCTGTCCTCCCAGCCGTCCTCAGGAGGCATCTCTGGGATGAAAACCCAGTCAGCTCCACAGGCCAGAGCGCTCACCATGGCCAGGTATCTATGCATGTATTCCACCGAGTATTAAAATGTGTAAAATATATTTGTTATGCAATTTGTATCTTGTTCAGACAAAAAGCTTACCCGCAGTGCCGGCCCATCACCTCCAGCACAAACGTCCTCTGGTGGCTGTAACAACAAGAAAAAGTGTCAAAAACAAGAACGGATCTGTGGAAGCTTCTGTCAGGATTCGTTTACCTCTGTGCTGTGGTCATGATGGCGTCCACCACCTCAATGATGCGATGCAGGGCCGAGTCAGTGCCGATGGTCATGTCAGTGCCACAGAAGTCGTTGTCGATGGAGCCGACCATTCCCACAATGTGGAGCTCAGAGTTTTTCTGGGCAGCTTCCTCATCGATCAAACCTAAAAAAAAAAAAAAAAAAAACAATTGCGCTATTGTGTTTGGTGGCTCTGTGGCGCAATGGATAGCACATTGGACTTCTAGTTGAGCACTTGAGGAGCGATTCAAAGATTGTAGGTTCGAGTCCCACCAGAGTGGCATTTTTGGGAAGGCAGTAGCTCAGTCCATAGGGGATTGGGCTGGGAAGCGGAGAGCCCACGGTTCAAGCCCAGCCCTGGACCAAGACACATGTAGGTGAACTAGTAGCTGGAGAGGTGCCTGTTCACCTCCTGAGAGATGCTCCCGAGGTGCCCTTAAGCAAGGATCAACCCCCAAACTGCTGTGCATGGGTGTGGTGTATGATGTGTGATAAAATGTATAGGAGTGAAGAAATTTTTTTTTTATTTATAAAATAAAATTAAAAAAAATAAATTAAATCAGTGGATTGATGCTGAAAAGTAACACGGTGACCCATCTCACCTTGCTGGACGAGCTCGCTCAGCAGGCCGCTCCACTCCTCCCTGAACAGGTTGGCTCCTGTCAGGCTGCCGTCACCTCCGATCACACACAGGTTGGTGATGCTGCGCTGGACGAGGTTGTGAGCAGCCCTGAGGCGGCCCTCGTGAGTGCGGAACTCCTTACAGCGGGCGCTACCGATGACGGTGCCACCCTGAGGAAAAAATGATCCAGAATAACTCAACAGCGATCGCCTGTAACTTCTACGTCCTTCATTTTTAATTCATGGAAACAATCTGTTAAATGTCCTCATCGTCTAATAGTCCTGCCTATTTTTAATTTCAACCTTTTTCTGTGTTGTAATCCACTGTAAACAATGAAACTCTGATTATAACAGGAGTGAAGGTCTAATTTAAACACATTTGGCTGTAAGCTTTGTGTCACTCTCAGTAACCATCACAGATGAAGAACCACAAAAAACTACAAGTGAGAACAACGCCAGCAAAGAGTCAGATGAAGTGTGTGTCTGTGGGCTCACCACTTGCAGCATGCTGGAGACGCTTTCCCACGTCGCCTCCTTGATGTTGTCTCCGCCGTCCACCATCCCCTGGTAGCCCTGAGAGGACACACAAACAAGGTTGCTCACAACATGGAAAAAAAACTTGCCTGTAACAGACTGTGACCTAACTTGTCCTATAACCTTCAGCTAATGCTAACACAGGCTAACAACAGATCTATACCATGTAGCTAAGTGATGGTTAGCTACTTCATGGCTAGCTTGTCATAGACTATACCACAATTTCAGAAGCTAATGTGTTAATGATACAAAGTGTGTATTATGTGTGTACACAGATAATGTGTATGCTTTGTTTACTTTTTTCT
Source organism: Ambassis agassizii (assembly GCA_036025115.1). Taxonomy (NCBI): domain Eukaryota; kingdom Metazoa; phylum Chordata; class Actinopteri; family Ambassidae; genus Ambassis; species Ambassis agassizii. Next base: position 10,993 of record JAVQJX010190719.1, read on the forward strand.
TTTTAGCCAAAAGAACAGAGTGAGGCAATGGTGGTTAGCCAGCTAGCTAGGTAGCACTGATGTAGTCTTGGTTGCTTAGTAACAATTATTTTTGAGTCTATTATCATACTGACTGTATGACTTTTTTAAAAGTACAATTTACTTCAACTCAAAACCCAAGAAGTGATGCTTTGTATGTTGTACTGTTTTCATAGCTTGCAGTGTTGCATCATGGGATATGGTCCACACCCAAATAAAAGCATCATGGTGGCACTCAGCTCTCATTATTTGCAGCCCAGTGGTTACAGAAGAGGATGACGGTGCAGCTGGTGGAGGATGAAGCCTGCCCCCGGTAATCCCTTTATACCCACACTGAGACCAGATCACGTCTGTCTGTCCCCGTCATGGCTCTCAGGACAGGCAGTCCACTGAGAATCGCTCTCAGGTGTTTGGGACACAGAAAAGTCCCGATTTAGACTCGTCTGAATGACACAGGGTCAGGGTGATATCAGGTCTCTGAGTCCTGCTGGCTCTCTCAGACACAATCACACTAAAGACGATATGTCAGTACTCATTTAGTCCACAGAGTGACAGACACCGCTGTCCCCTTGGGGGCCATGTCTGCAGCCTGAGTCATGTCTCACCTCGTGGATGAAGTAGACCTTTGCTCCAACATAGATGCCCATTCGCACGGCAGCCCGGACGGCCGCATTCATACCTGCGAACGGAGATGAGAGTTAGCCACGGAAACAAACACTTCATTTCAATTTTACATTAAAAGGAATATTACAGCAGCACAGACAGGGAGCGGCTAAAAAAAAAAAAAAAAAAAAAGCCAGACAGACCAGACGCTGACAGGAAAGAGGTGAAAGCTGAAGGAGGGCATCCTTGAGGATTTTGTGCCAAAAATGTCTCTCAGAGCACTTAGTGAAATTAGCAGCAGGACAGACTATAAATCTTCGATCGGGATCACAGTGATGCTGGTCAGCATGATCACAAAAAAAAACAAAAAACATCTGAGCAGAGCTGCATGCAGATTCCGAGCTGACATTCAGAAGCTAAAAATGATCTTATTAACTACATTGTAAAATGGACATTAAAACGAATGTGTTTTGTGAAAACGGCGATGACACGTCCTGCACTAATTTTGCTTCCAGTGTTTCTGTTGCTCATGTTTTGAGATTAAGCTCAAACTAAGTAGGAACCTCAGAGAAAAGAAGTCGTGCTGCCAAAAACTGCAGTTCCTAGAGCGGCCACATGGGGCTGCATTGAGTCAAAGTTAAAGACGCCATCACAGGGAGCGTCTACTTTTCTTTTTTTTTACCATGTTAGAAAGAAACTCATATGATATAGACTGTGAGGACAGACCATCTGACTGATTATGTTGTTATGAGGGGCGTGTTAGCTCCAGCTGAGTCTATTCTCTGTGGCAGTGAGCTGAGCACCGCAGACACAAGCTGCCCCTCAGCCAGCATGACACTCTGTGTCTCTCTTTTGCCAGATTTCTTCCCACAAACACATGCCATCAACAGCCCATCTCATTCACTACGCATGCCAGTGTCCTGCTCTGGGCTCTGAGAGACTCACTGCACACTGAACTCATTACATATCTCATATTAGACCTTATTTTGGAGTAATTTGTGCATATATTCTCATATGAAACTCAGATTTTTAAGTCCTTAATGGTTGCAGTTGTATCTTTATGATGCAGGTCAGATGCTGGACAGATGCACCGCCGGGGGTGGGGTGGGGGGGTCAGATGTGGTTTCAGGCTGTTAGCTGTACGCTAACGAGTGCTGACTGGGTGTTGCTAAGAGACCAGGACAGAGCTGATTGGTTAGACCTGCATGAATATGTTTGTTTATAAAGTAAAATTTATTGTATGAGCTCACAGTTGCTGTGTGTGTGTGTGTGTGTGTATCAGGCTCAAGCCGAACTCTGAGAAAAGGTCATAAATGATGAAATATTTGTGTATTTCCCTGCAGTCTGCTGCAAAGAGTAAACACCTACAGCTAACACAGTGTGTGTGCATGAAAACTCTTCATTTAACATTGAGGTTAATGTCACTTCATTGGTTAGTTTCTCATTTTAAACAGATTTTACTGGAACAATTTCACTTGAAAATATCAGATATCATCTAAATCTCACTGTGTATTTATTAATATTCGGGTATTTTGAATAAAGGAGGAGGAGGAGCGAAGCAGCAACATCCGGGTCTCAGACTTGAAGCCCATGTTGAAGTGTTAAAACATGTAATTCACACCGCAGCCTGTAGGGGGCTGGCTCCAAAAGTGAGTCATTTCCCATAGACTCCCATGTTAAAATCGCCAACTTCACAGCATAAATAAACATGTTTACAGCCTGGTACAAAACGCCATTCTGGTCTCAACTGATAGATT
>JAVQJX010190723.1:0-10360 GCA_036025115.1 Ambassis agassizii
CCCCCCCCCCCCCCCCCCCCCCCCCCCCCCCCCCCCCCCCCCCCCCCCCCCCCCCCCCCCCCCCCCCCCCCCCCCCCCCCCCCCCCCCCCCCCCCCCCCCCCCCCCCCAAGGCAAGGAAAACTTTGCCCCACTTCAATTTTCTTTCAAACACGTAAGGTTTAATTTCCCCCGAGATGCAAACTATATGTTACAAGTTGCTGCAATTTTTGCGGTGATGGAAGATGGAGAATCAGAGGTCCCACGGCAATATGACCCCAATTGGTCAGAAAGAAGGTGGTGGTTTGAGGGGGAAGGGGTATAATATTCAGGTCATACCTGCAAATGTTTTTGTACGTCAGCATAAATCTCAAGGTGCGCAAAACGAACCGACACCTTTTCAGAGATCTTTAGAGAAAACTGTTAAACCAGTGCTTAGTTTTTCACCGCTTTTTGTGACATTTTTATACACCATGGGCTCATTTTTTCTCTTATTATGAAGTCCTGCACTTATGTGGAAATAGTACCATTGTGGCTACAAATAGAAAGAAGTCAAACAGGTCTTTTGTGCAAGTATGAATCTACTTTTAGAAAAGAAAAGAAAAGAAAAGTCTAAACTTGACCGCAGCATCCCTTCAGATTAGACAAAATCTCAATGTATTTTTGGTAAATTACTGCTGGTTGTTTGTGAGTCATTCGGGGCTTACTAGTTGCAGTGAAGAGCACTTTTTTTTTAAACAGAATTTTGCAAAAGCTAGATTTTTTAAGCATTTTTTTGAATGGATATATCAAAATATTTTTAACCAAATCTAGACACCTTGCAGATTAGCCAAAAGTTTGACCAATTTTTGCCAAGGAAGTGTTGGTGATATATAAGTCAATGATGGCTTCCTAGTTACACTGAGAAGCACAGTTTTTTTTTTTTTTTACAGAATTTTGTAAATGCAAAAGGTAGATTTTGTAGCATTTTTTTAAATGGATATATCAAAAATATTTTGTCAAGCTCTTAAACCAAATCTAGAAACCTTGCAGATCAGCCAAAAGTTTGATGATTTTTTGCCAAGGATGTGCCAGTGATATGGCTTCCTAGTTGCAGTGAGGAGTGCAGAATTTTTTGTTTTTTACAGATTTGTATTAGTGCATATGATGCATTTTTTGTATATTTTTTTTTGCCTGTTTTGGTGGTCAGGACTACTGGTGATAGAAGTGTGTTTTTCAATAGAAAACAAAGAGAAGATCCAGCTGTCTTGCAGGTTAATTGCTTAAAGGATGCATACGGAAACCTGTCAACCAAACTGGATGTTTAGTTTTAATTAATCCAAAAAACATGACATTTGATCTCTTGTGTTGTTCTGTCAAGAAACATAATTAAGTTAACTAATAAACGGCGTGTCATACAGCACTTAGCACTGGTAACGGTGATTGACTGGCGTTCAGATTGCACGTCTCTGATTTTCGAAAAACTTAAATGAGTTTGGTTACCTTCCACCCACATGGGAAAAAAGGCGAGAGGTGAGATTAAATATTCTGTCCTCAGAGTGTTGATATTCATGTACATTCATGGCGATGAACGCTTTTTGAAAATGAACAATCACAGACGGAAAGGTCACCGTTGTGCTGAAGTAGTGCATTATGGGAGTGGAATAATTGCTTTTCTCACATTAGTTCCTATTGTAATGAAATCTTGGCAGTGCCCCCCCCCCCCCCCAACGCTGAATGACAGATTACGCCACGGTTCAATCACACAAGTGTGGGTGTGCGCGGGTGGGTATGTGGGTGGTTGGCTGCTGCTGGTGGTTGTGGAGAGTGGGATTGGTGGGAGGAGGGGTCAATTGGCTTTTGTTGAGAAAGTCCCCCCCCCATCCCGAAGTCTCCAAGTAAATGGTTTGTATCATTTTCAGTCCTTTTAACTAACAGCACTGCTTTCATCAAGGGTTTGTGTCATTGTACTCTAATTGTTTTGAAGTGTGAGCTATTGTCTGAAGAGAGAGAATGAATAGAGCATAATGATTTGTAATGCGGCATATTTAAAGACACGTAGCTGTGGCCGTTGAGCAGTAATTTAGCGCTCCTTTTTTCTTTTTCTCTCTGTCTGTCATCCTCTGAATGTGGGTGTATTTGTGTGTCTCGGCTCTTGCTTGCGCGTGCGCTCACTCGCGTGTGCTCGCATGAGTGCAGTTAAGCACCATTTCTTGGCTCGGTTCGCATCTTTGAAACCCAGCTGAGTTAATCACGGTTTATGTGTGGGAGACATCAAACCTCCCTCTACTTCGCATGCCTCACCCGCTGGGTTGTACACAGTGAAACGCGCACAGACGCAAGCGCAAATCTCTCAAGGGCACCTTCACCGCAACCCCCTGTCATTTACAAGGATGACCATGGGCTATCAGTTATCTGCTGTGTTTCCTTTCTTTCCATTGCAACCACTTTATTTGTCAAGTGTAGACATTTTTACAGACAGCTTAGTATGTTTTCTAACACATCCCGGTGCACGCACAGCACATTCGGTTCATATTCATCTGCACCAGATGGTCGTATTTTTGCTGGATGGCCAGGACGGCACATTCTGGTCGTGTGGCTGATGTAATCTGGAGCTGACAGACATGGGCGTAAAAAGTCTAGTGGAGGAGACAAACCGTCTGGTCTTGAGGTCTTGTGGTCGGAAATGATTGTGCCATGCTCGAAGAAGCACCAAATACATCCGGGTACTCCGACTTCATCCTGTTTTCCAAAGATGTGCAGGTTAATAAGTTGTATCCTGCATCCTATGAGTACAATTTGTTGTTTGTCTCTCTATGTTGAGTGGATGCTGAGCTAAACCTGCTTTTGTCTGCTATAAATTTGGCCATTTTAACATGGACGTCTACACAGTTGACTCACATTTGGAGCTAACTCTATAGACAAGGCATATCACACTGGTCCACATAAGGGCCGTGTGGCCGCAGATTTTTGTTCCAACTAAGCAGCAGCACACCAGATTTGACTAATTCAATAAACTGATCTCAGTCTTCAGGCAGCTGATTGGTCAAACTGTGTGCTGCAGCCACACCAGCCCTTTAGTGGACCTGTTTGACATGTGTGCTATAGACCCTGATGTTGAGCGAACAGCATGACAAACCAAAACCTCATTTTATCCAATAGCAGGATGCAAACCACCACCGTCCCCAGCCAGCATCTTTACATGGACCTACATTCCTTGACCTGCTATGAGTCACATCCTTTCAGTTTCTAAAATTTAAGGGGCAAGAAGTGGCACGTTTACTGACATGTACCCTTTATGGTGATGGGTACACAGCGTGATTGAGTTGCAGTGTTAAGTGCTAGCCACACTTTGGGAAAGTGTGTTTCTCACATATTACACACTCAAGATTTTGGAACTTGCCTGCAGTGTTTTGCTTCCACAAGAGCATTAGCACTGAGGCCTGGCTCACACTGGCCGCTCTAATTCATCCCAAAGGTGCTCAAGAGGTCAGGCCTCTGTGGAAGCCGGTCAGGCTCCTCCACACCAAAATAGGAAATCCTGTTTTAAATGGAACAGGCTGGGATTTAGAGACTCTCCTATGAGAAGCATGTCCTGAAAACAACAGAAGTGATTCTAATGCTGCACAAATGATGTGTTTGATACATATAAAAGTGTTCAGCCTCCTCACCCGAGCCCATTTTCACTGTTTACACAAGTTCGACCTTTATGTTAATTGCTTTCACGATGATAAAGAGAGCAAGGCGATGGGGAAGAAACGCACGTACACACACATTCTCACACATTCTCACACATTCTCACACTTTCTTTGTGCTGATCTAAGCTTGCGCAATTAGACAAACTGTGATAACGCCGTTTATGCAGCGGGGGGAGATCCATTGCAATTATGCTTGGAGGGCATTTCTTCTGTGGTGCAGGGGCGCCTGATGATGCTTACCCTTCACACACACGTACATAGACACAGAGTGGAATTCAAAGCTCCTCTTGGGAGGTTTGTAGGGCAGAGGGGTTCGTCCTCCCTGCTGTGAAGCTAAGAGAATAAAAGTTAAAGAAGAAGAAGTCTCCTAAAAGAACCGAACATCTGCTCGCATGAAATCTGGACTTATTCAAACCAGAGCTGCGTCACAACAGACAGACAACATCATTTTTATTTTATGACCCAGCTCACTGCGATAAGATGAAACATGTGTGAGTAATGTAGTTTAATTGTGTACCATCTTTATCCATCAGGAAGCTATAGCTACTACTTCCACTGCCCTCTAATCCCTCGTCCCTAAGGGGCCTTAGCTGATGAAGATCGACCATCCCTCAATTCCACACACACACTGTTCCCCCTCTTCATCCACTACATTGGTGCGCAGTCACGCCCGATGCTGCGTGAGCTCGTTGGAAGGAAAAGAGAAGAAGAAGATAAGATAGACTCTTTTGATCACAGGATGCATTCTGCCTGCTGTTCTCAGCCCAACATCAACAGCTGAGGCGGCTCTTGTCAGAAGGACGCAATATTAGACGTTTGCATTGGAATAATGGAGAGCTGGGTGTGAGGGGAAGGGGTTAATGGTGATGGATGGATAAATCATTTATTTACAGATATTCCACATGTTTTATGATCGCACAAGTTGTCGAGGTTATGGATGCAGCCATGGCAACTTTCAAACTTTTGCACATTTCTGTGTCAACACCGACTAATCCTTATTTTAGCATTCACTGTTGTCTCATTTTTGCTGCCACATGTTTGCTGCGGCATTCGGCGGCAGCTGCTTGCCCCCCCCAGCCTCCACCCCCCGCTGTGTCCCCACTCCCCCCACTCCGTAATTCTCCGTCCGGCTGTCTCAGATTGATGCTGAATACGCCCGCTCCCAGATGTGCTTATTCGTGCCTCTGCAGTTATTTTGTTTGGTGGTGGTGGTGGTGGGGGGGGGGGATGAGTTAATTAGAGGGAGGCGATATGTGTGATTGTATCATTGCAGCAGCTCCATCTGTACTAATAAATGCTAAGAGTGTAGAGACTGGACCTCTCTCTATATCTTGATACAATCAATAACTCTTTCATGTCTTATCTGGCTCTGAAAACACACACACACACACACACACACACACACATAGATGTCTTTCATTGACGTCCAGCGTCCATTGATGTTACAGATATATCCAACAACAATCCGCCTGATCTTCTGGCTGATATATATCACACGCAATGACTCTCTTGTCTGATTCCAGCAGCAATATTTTTTTTCCCTCTCTTCGTGTGATATTTGACAGATAAAAAGCATAAAAAATGAAGATTTCAGCGGCTGTAGAGTGCCATCTAATGAATGTCGGGTGAAGCATCATCCGAGTGGTGTTTTCACTGTTTTTTTTCCAAAGCAGGATCAGGTAAATGGGATGTGTCTAAGTCCTGTGTGCAGTCCCTCTCCTGATGGAAGCCATAAAGCTCTTGAAAACTATTTTAATTGGGTAGATACCTTCTGGTCAGAAGCCTAGGAGAGGTGATCGCCTTCCCCCGATCCTGATCATCCTCCATGTTTGCGCCTCCCTTTCTAATCTAATCACTACCTTAAGGAAAGTGAAAATTTGCCCTCTGGTGGGAAAGCAGACCAAAGTACCTACCGTGCCTTCGTTAGCCGCTTCTCTTCTCTCCCTGGTCTGATGAAATCGAGGTCTGAATTTACTAATGAGAAATCAATGGGTGCACGGTGAGCACCCCGAGGCTCACCTGCTCCTGCAGTGTCACTCTTTTATTCCCCTCACACACACACACTCCTCTCCAGCGTCGGCCTTTTTTGACATTTTTTCCCACTTTTATTTTGATAAACATCATATGTCTTCCTTTTTGAAATAAAGATCACATTGACTTATTTACTTTTACCGGCCTATTTTTTTTGAGGTGTGTGATGGTGATCCTGCTATCTGCACTCTGTACTGCGTCTCTTACAGATATTTCTTCTGCTTTTTTTGGAAAGAAAATTGCTTTTCCCGAAAACAAATCATGTGTCTGACAGGAAACCAGACTGTCAACAGATATTCTGTTTAGAAGGTCTGAAGGTTTTTGTCTTGTTTACATGAAAATGAAGTGCTGTTAATTGATTCTAATCACTTTTCTCTCTTCTCTCCTCCTAGGTAAGCCAAGAATCCCTCCTCACACTTACAGAACGGCCCACTCATGAGTAATGTATGGCTTGTTTATTGTGATTCATCCTAATTATGTATGAGAATCATATGGTATGTCTGGTTTATGCCATAATTCATGAGCTGCTATGACTTATTCATTGTGTTTACAGTCGATCGGAATACAAATTCAAACATTATTTGCAGAAAGAGGAGGAGCTGCTAATGTTTGGATGCTACAAGCACAGTTTGTTGTGTTGGGAAGTTGTGATCAATATCTTTACAGTCAGGGGATTGCTGCCAAATATCTGATGAAATGCAGCGTAGAAACCCTGAAACGTCATTTCGCAATAAAAGCTCGAAAAAGGGTAAATTCATGGTACAATTCAGAGACGTAATGATTCTAAGATAATACATGTATTGCTATGAGTTAAAGAGAAATTGAGAAATTAATGATTTTTTTCAAGCTTTTATTTTGAAAATATTACAGTAACATCACCTTTGTGTCAAAAGGTAGTACTTCCAGTCTGCACTGCACATTTTAACATGAAAAATGTATTCACAGCGTACCGTGTATTTAAGATCAGTTGTGGCGCGTTATTTTCACTTCAAGCCGTCAGCTGTCAGAATCCTGACAGATTAGTGACGAACCTAAGAAACTTTGAGTTGTTTTTTCTTCCTTCCTCTGCCAAACATTTTCTCAATGATTCCCTTCAAAAAAGCGCCACTCAAATGAAACATACACTTTGCATGACAATCACCTTTCTGCGCGGCATCGATAAGAGCAAGCGAATGACCCCCACCACCACCCCTCCCTGTGTTTTTCCATACGCAATTAATTAATACCTGCCAAACATTTGAACCTCTTTTCATTTTTTGGGGGGCTAATTACGGAGCAGTCTGATGTTTGCGCGCGCCCACTCATATTTTCCCCTCTTTCCTTACACACACACAGCTGCCGTGTGGTTCATTTTGAGGCGGCGTTAAGCGCCTGCTGATGTCCGCCATCAAAGTTGGTTCGCCGTAGCCCAACTGTTACACAGAGGCCGCCGTCAGTGCACCCATTTTTCTGTCCTCTGTTTTGATGTCTGATGAACCATTTTCCATATTTCTTTTCAAAGCTTCCCTGCAACATTCCGATGAGTTAATGAGGCTCCAAGTTGTTGCCGTCCCCTTGTCAGATTTTTAAGCCAGCTGAGCGTTCATTTACCTGATGTATATTAGTTTTCAAATTCCAAGAGAGGAGCTGAAGCCGAGGCGCTGTTTACTTAAAAAATCTGTTAACACCAGCATGCTGTGTAGTTGAAACTGAGAGAATAGCTGAAGAGAATATTTAATTCATATGCTGACTTTACCACTGCTCTTTGAAAATCGCTGCGCCGCTGCTCCCCCCAGCATGCCAATGGAAGCAGCAGCAACAACTCGGAGCTCCGTCGTGGCAGACGAGTGCTTCTCATGCTCCGGTGACTCCTTCTATTTCACCTTCTGTGTTGTGTATAAATGCACATTGTGTTTTTTTGTTTTTTGCCTCTCGGCAAAAGAGTGTAGTCCCCGAAGCACTGCGAGTCTAAAAGGTGTTGAGATTACAGCTTTATTATGTTTTTTTTCTTCATGGATGACAGCCTGCCATAAAATCAGATGATAAAACCTACTTGTTGGTAGGTGCAATATAACCAGAGATGTAAAGTACCAGACACACATACTTGAGTAAAAGTACAGATACTCTATCAATAAACTACTTGAGTAGAAGTCTTCTTTAAGCACCATTCTCAAGTAGAAGTATTAAAGTATTCAATATTTTTTGTACTTCAGTATTGAAAGTAGTCTGCAGTCTTTAAATGTAGATGGAGCGAGTGGTTTAGAACAACAGAACAAATTCCTTGAAGTAATAATAATCAGAACTACAGTCAAATGTCTTAGCATTAGCCTCAGTGTTAGCATTAGCCTCGACCTTAGCCTTAGCATCAGTCATAGCATTAGCCTCAAATTTAGCTTTAGCCTTGACCTTAGCCTTGGCATTAGCCTCAGCATTAGCCTCAGGTTTAGCTTTAGCCTTGTCTTAGCATTAGCCTCAGCATTAGCCTCAGGTTTAGCTTTATCCTCGACCTCAGCCTTAGCATCAGTCTTAGCATTAGCTTCTGATTTATCTTTATCCTTAGGTTCTACTTTAGCATTAGCATTAGCATTGACTTTAACCTTAGCATTAGCCCCAGCATTAGCACTGGCCTCAGATTTAGCTTAAGCATTAGCCTCTAACTTTTCTTTTTAACATTGGAGTAAAATAAGCCATACTACAAACATTTCTATTTAAAAAAATGTTTCCTAGTTTGTCTGTGCGCAGAGTAACACAGCTGCTCATAAAAAATCATAGTAAAAGTTTGCAAGTCATCATATAAAATATGTATGTGAAGTAAAAGTAGAAGTAGGAGATAAAAAAAATAGTACTCCAATAAAGGAGGCATGCTAACATTAGCATTAGCAGCTATGGTTCAGCATTCAGTCGCAGTGGCAGCCTTGAGCACAGGGCCAAACAGCAAGGCCGGGCCTCCTCAGTCTTGTTTTGCATTTTTCCTTTTAGAGGCCAAACGGTGCTGGACTGGGACATTTTCCTAATTCCTAATTCTAATAACCTTCTTATCTCTTTCATCCTTTAAATGTAATTTCACCTGAGGTCTTTTTTAATGGCAGAAAAATGCTGCACGGTAGTTACATCGGTTAAAAAAAAAAAAAAACCGGGCGACTCTTTTTCAAATCCTAAGCGGAACAAGACTGCAGTATGGCACATAGATTAAAATTTTATGATCCCTTTTGGAGAATTCATTCATGTTCAGAGCCTTTTATGTCCAAACTAGAAACGACACTCGCTTTGCTGTGTGACAATGAAATTATCTAAGGTGTTATATCTGCCTTTCTTCTTCTTCTTCTCCTCTTGGAGCGGCGCAAGACAGCCGAGGAAGCATTTAGTATTACAGACTGAACTGGAAAGGTCATTGGATGTGTTATTTCAAACCATAAATCCAATCCATGTTTTTCTTCTTATTCTTTTTTTTTTAAATGCAGCCAGAAATATTCCAGACAGCTTCCCCTCCAAAACTTCAAACCCCGCAGTGAACTTCAATGCTTCAGGAACAGTTCAGAGGAGCAGACAGAGGATGCAGGCAAGGAGGAAGGATATCAAAAAGAGGGCCAAAAGGAGAAAATTGATTTTAAAAGTCCATGTTCAGGTGTAGCTCCGGATTGTGAGATAGCATTTTTTATATGCTGTTGCTTCTCTAAGGCTAAAGATGGACCTGGGGTTTTTACAGATCTGAATGTTTTAGTGCAGCCCCTATTTATATATCAATATTATTTTGGGGGTAAAATATGAATCCTAAAGCAGTTTGGAGTCAGTCGTAGCAGCACAGCACCTCCCTCTCTCTGTCTCTCTCTGAGAACTTAATTTTCATGAATTCCTTATTGGAAAATATATAAATATGTTGAGAATAGGAAGAGAAAAAAAGTGTTTGCTTTGGCAAAACATTTCAAACATAAACTGTATCAAATGAAGAAACTGTATGTCAACAGCAGCTGTTTGCCGATTCTCTTTGAGAGCCTCGCGCTGACCCTTCAAAACCAGAAACATAAGTGGTGTTTTCACAGTACGTTACCCCCCTACCTACCATGTAAAATATAAGAGATATCCCCCATGACTCCACAAACTTCAAGCCATGTCTAGAAATCAAACAGATCAAGGAGGGAAAGCTCACATGTTCTGCCACCCGGCTGTCTCACTTAAAAAAAAAAAAAATCAAGAGGGACGCGAGTTCAGAGGAAGGGAAAAGATACTTCCTGTCTCTGCCAGTTTTCAGCATGATGTACATTAATTCAAAGTCAAAGAGGAGGAAGTGGTGGAATTAAAGCACCGGGGGCCCCCCCAAGGACAATAAAGGAGTGAGGGAGATGGAGGAAAAAGGAGAGAAAAGTAATACCGAGGTGGAAATCTTTTACTACGCTCATTCTCTCCTAATGTAAGGCAGAGAGAGAGAGAGAGGGGGGGGGGCATGTGTGGAATGGCTGATGAGCCCCCCGCTGCCGTCGCACACAGACAGACCATGACTCCTCCGGATTGCTCGGAAAAGATTGTAAAAGCCATCAGTTCAGGGCTGACGCCGGTGAACTTTTAGCCCCAGCGCTCTGACCAATAGGAAGGACCGGGGCCCCCCCGGGGGGGGGGGGGGGGGGGGGGGGGGGGGGGGGGGGGGGGGGGGGGGGGGGGGGGGGGGGGGGGGGGGGGGGGGGGGGGGGGGGGGGGGGGG
>JAVQJX010190826.1:0-10935 GCA_036025115.1 Ambassis agassizii
TGCGATACAAAAGAAAACTCTATACAAAACATAAATACACTGAAGGTCAGGAAGGCATAACTTCTGAGCAACTTTTACCCATCATTTAGAGTTAACTGAGAAATGCCTTCATGCACACACACACTATAAAATGTGCGTGTTAATGGAAATGTCTGGAAACCTTGCAGCAAAGTGATACCTTTTTTTTTCTATTCTGTGGTGGCACCATGTCAAGCATTTCATTCCAAACTGAGACATCCACCTACTCAAAGTAACTTGCTAATATGTCGGTAAACTACTTAATGGAAGATTGCTGAAGTTATTGGCTAACTTGTTGATTCTTCTCTCGCTGGAGGTTTACAGTCATCTGGCCTTTTGAAATCTGGTTCAAGTCCAAACAGCGATTTGCGTTCCACAATGTTCCTCTGAGTGTTTTTGTTGCTTAAGTGCCTCAATGAAAAGTTTTGAGATTTTTCGCTGCATTTCATATCCTTTTGATAAAGCAATTGAGGGGGACAAATGAAAGTCAGCGCACTGCGCACAAAAACCCATTAATCTTGCAGCCATTTTGCAGCATAAAAACATTCCTCTGACTCTCCATGGGAATGGAAGAAAAGACCAAGAAAAGAAAATGAGCGAAAAGGAAGGAAAACAACAACCGGGTGTGCAAATGAAGAGAGTTTATGAGAAAAGCTGAATAGATAAATCATGGATTCCACTGATTTGGTCATGGGACATGATGCTGAATGGAAGTGAATGGGTGGATGCCAAAAGACTGGGGCCTGTCTAATATTTGGGAGTCACTGACAGGAGGCCTTTATGTGGGACAGTCTGACTCACAAATACACACAGAAAACGATTCATAAGTTGCATATGAAACACACTTAAACATGTCTCATCACTAGGTATTAACACACACTGTCCTGTAGGACAGTCAGACTGTGAGCAGATCACAACAGCAAAGCTATGGAAGAGCCGGCTGATTCATGAACCTCGAGCCTTTGTCCTTAACTTAATGCCACGCCGGGGGGCCAATAACACACACAGACACACACACACACCTTCAGAAAAAACCACAGGACCCTCTCTGCTCTGTCTAAGCCCCTTTATACTCCTGTATTGGACAAAAGCTGGGGCACTGCTTTTACCCCCAAAAACACACACACACACACACACACACACACACACACACACACACACACACACACACACACACACACACACACTCATGCATACTATTCATCTCCTTAATATCACTCATCTGGACTGGGAAGAATGGCAGAAAAGAGTTTCATCCCCACTGATTGTCTCGTGCAAGGCTGCGGAGAGAATGCAACGTTGAAAAGCAGACGCAAAACAATTCAATAAGAAAAGTGACTTGAATGCGCCTTTCATCAAGCCAACAATGGCCAGCCCTACAATAGGCCTCAGGTTCGCCCCATGACGTTGCCTGTTTCTCATGCCACAAAAGGGAGAAAAAAAAAAGAATTGACTCGATTTGAATTGTGAGCCATGTCCGTGATGATTTTTTTTCTCCCCATCTACAAGACAACACTGTGAAGTTAACTGACACAGTGACACATGGATAACTGGAAAGAATGGAATTGGTTTTCTTAGATTGGCAACATGAAGCATAAGCTCCTTGTCTGCTTCAAAGTGAGTTTTATTTGATGAAAAAGGATGCCATTTCTTTTTCAATATTGTGATCTTTCTAAGCAAAGCATTTTGTAGGTTTTCTCTTTCTCTGCCGGGTCACAGGAGGAGGTGGTGATGCAGAAAAAAAACAACAAACAGAGTTCAGACCTCCTCAGTGAAGGGTTCAAGGCAGAGTTAGTCTCATAAGCATGATGTCAACTTCTCTTTAGCGAACACTGACCGTGCGTTTAGAGCCCTTTAATTGCCCAACAGGAGGACAAAAATCTTGCTTTTTCTTGCTTGCTCGAACTTTCTCCCTTTTAAAGGAAAGAAAAAAAAATCTTTCAACCTCCCCCTCTGCTTCATTTCACTCGCTTTCCTTGTCCCAGTGTGAGAAGAATAATCATGACAAACAATGGCTGTGAGAGTCCTGCTGCACTTCATGTTAATTTATACAACTAACTAATTACCAACAAAGGGTGGAAATTACATAAAGACGTTCGCTCGCTCCCACGCTAGGGCTGTGAACCTGCTGCTGCTCCTGTGTGTGTGTGTGCGTGTCACAGGCTTCCCCTCAGGGATCTGTGCTTAAAAATCGAGGTCCATGTGATGACTTGCAAGCGTTGTATGTGCCATTGTTGATGTTTATAGTGTGTGCATGTGTGTGTTTGACATAACCCCCCAGATAGCAGAGAAGAAGAAGGATTAAGCAAAGTGGAGTGAAGAGAAAGAAGGAGAAGGAGGGGGTGACTGATGGACGGATGAACGAGGGACTGCCTCGATCCGTCTACTTCTCCAGGCTCTTTTTTTTCCCCTCCTCCTTTTCATTCTCTTTCTCCTTCTTCTTGGCAGAATGTATCCGCCCTTCCCATTGTCACCCATTGGAGTGTAGGGAGGCGTGAGGGAGCTCCGGCCACTGTGTGCTTGTGTGCTACAATGGCCTCGCCTAAGTGCTGTCCTATAAAATGCCTCAGTGCTCTCTAAAAGCAAGCCCTGGGTTCCCTCCATGCCTTGAAAATAGATGAAGTGCCCTATGTGCATGTGTGAGCATGTGTCTATGAGTGAGTGTTGTCTGGCATCTGTCACTGAGTTGGCATTTTCAGTATGGAAAGGCAGCGCGAGCCAGCGGGTAAGTTCGGCCGTAAAACACCATTTCGGTTGACCTCGAGGTTGTAAACCTGCACAATGTCCTCAAGTGTGTGTGTGTGTGTGTTGCTTCAATCCCTGCACGTGTGTCCCAAATTGAGCCTATGAAGTGTATTGGCAAAGGTCTGACCCCAGAGCTGCACCCTGGCTCAGTGAAACACAGAAAATAATGACATTTGTTGACCTCAACAACATAAACGCCCAGAAAGGGAAAAAACATGGAGGTTTCTCAAATCCTAAAAAAATTCTTCTCATGAGATTTGAGATCACACAAATCTCACAGATCTCAGATGTAGATGACGCTACAGAGCTACACTGAACAATGGTGTGACTGGAAGCATCTGATTTGACAGATGCTTATCCAATTACCTGCTAAGTTTGAAAGGATGACTAGAAAAATAATTACAAGTGTCTGATTAAGAATGGCCGCTGGCAGCCTGATGCACCGACCATGCTTGCCCAGATGTGGTGACTAATTGTTTCCTTTAGCTTTAGCCTCATACTCACACATTTCTCACTGAGAATCTCTGCTGATTGCTTTTTTTTTTTTTTTTTTTTTTTTTTTTTTACAGCTGAGGCTTTGCTAAAAGAAGAAAACATAAAAGTCCCAGCGGCCACGGAGCCCCAGTGACGGGTAGCTGTGGCTGGGTAGCAGAGGGTCAACAGACGGGTCCTGAGATGGAGCTCAGCTGGCACTTAATGTGTGAGCCACTTACAGTCAAAGCTGCCATGTAGTGAGACGAGGAGAGGGGAGAGAGGAGAGAGAGAAAGAGGAGGAATGAGGCTGAGTGTTTGGTGAAAGTCCAGGGCAGTGGAGGCACCACTCCAGGGGCCGAGAGGAACATCTGTGCCCCATTTAGTGATGTTTCTTCTTCTTTTAATTCCCTTCATTTTTCTTCTCTTTCTTTAAGATCTATCTATCTATCTATCTATCTATCTATCTATCTGTCTGTCTGTCTGTCTGTCTGTCTGTCTGTCTGGTCTCAGATGGCCCTTTTCCCACAGCTCGGCTAATACATTATCACTAGGCCGTGCTCTGTGGCACAGGGGTCACAAGGGGTTAAATGACAAGGCCAAGGGAACTGTCCAGGTGTGTGTGTGTGTGCGTGTGCATGTTCAGCTGTACAGCTGTGAACGTACGCAGCCACCTCTCTTGGGTTTTACCACCGACTCTCCTCTCGACCCCGCGCCTCCCGCGACGCTCTGCACTCTGCTCTCATTATTCCACGTAATGACACACACACACACTCCAGCACGAGCCACTCGCCCAGCGGCCTCTCGCCTCCGGTCCAAACACACACACACACACAGAGGCAGTGTCATGGCATTCTTATCTCCTCCCTGTCGCTCCTGAAGAATTTATTAAAGATAGCAACTGATGCTGTATGTGTGTGTGTGTGTGTGTGTGTGTGTGTGTATAACGGTATGTGTGTGTGTGTGTGTGTGTGTGTGTATCTCGGGGGTAGCAGGTGGCCGGTAGAGTAAGACAGGAGATGAATGGAGAGAGCAGGAGAGCGGTGGAGCATGGTTGGGCCAGGCCATGGGGGACAACATGGCTAGTCATTTATTAGAGGCCAAGACGCACACATACACACAGACTCACCTTACATGCATGCAATCAAATGCAATCCTTCCCCTAACACACACATGCACAGATACATATGCAAATACACATACACAAGTATACATGCTCCCACAGGCTTTAACAGTACACACATACACACACTGACCTAGTATCTACCACTCTCCATTCATCTAGCCTAAGTAGAGCAATGCTAGCCACAGACACAAAACTAAATCTTTCAAACTTAAGGCATACTTAGTATGTGTGTGTGTGTGTGTGTGTGTGTGTGTGTGTGTGTGTGTGTGTGTGTGTGTGTGTGTGTGTGTGTGTGTGACCGCCTATGTGTGTGTGATGTCTAGCTCAGGGCCTGCCTTCGATGAGTCAAGCTTCTCTTTCTGTTTCAAGATGTTTATCGTTTTCTGACCCATTTTGTGTCTTTGGCCCCTTGTTCACATCCCTCCTGGTGTTAATGTGCCTACACTCTGAATGCGTGTGTGTGTGTGTGTCATTGATCCAGCTGGAAGCAGTATGTGTGTGTGTGTGTCTAAGAGAGGGAGTGAGAGAGAGAGCAGTAATATTCCAGGCCTTTCATAATGATTAAAGCCTTCATTAAATTTTCATCCCAACCTGCTGTTTGCTGCTAATGGCCTTTGTGAGCCACACAGCCAAACAATAGCTAGCCGGGCACAGAAAAGGGATTTCTATCTCGCGTTCAATACCGCCCCTCATCGTTTCTCCCCCACCCCTCTCTCCATTTCCCTCTTCATCTTTTCTCAGCATCCCCTTTCTTCCCTTTACTCTCTTTTCTTTCTTCCTTTCTCTCTTGCTTGGCCTGGGTTTTTATGTGTGCTGGGTCTGGAGGCGCTAAGGCCTTTTGTTAGCGCGTTTCATTTAAACGTAGGGCAGATAATGCTCCGGGTAGGTTTGGACGCTGCGCCACCGTGGAACCGTGCTAATGGGGTCTGTGAAGACTCTGCCTTTCTCTCCATCACTTTACTTTCCTTCACCTTCTGTCTTTTCCTTCTCTTTCCCTCACACACACATACACTCTCACTGTGTGCTGGCTGACTCATAAAGATCCATTATTGTTGTTTTTTTTTTTTCCTGTGCAGCCGGTTCATGAGGTCCAGTGAAGCAGCGAACAACCCAAAACACACCTCAATTACAGCTCAGCTCGACAAACAAGTCCAGTTTTTTTCTTCTTTTTTTCATAAAATGTGCCACAACAGGCCTCTCTATCGACTGGAATAAAAACAACCAGACGGCAAGAGCTGACCAGCAGTCTCAGCCTCTCAGAAAAACCTTACAGAAAAAGCATGGAAAACAAGGTTAGCACATCGCAGCTTGAAATGAAAGCCTGTTGATTTACTGAAAGGGACACATCATGCCTACACTAAAGACACAGTACACACTGCACCGCTGGGCTGTTCTTTCACCTTCTGGGGCAGGTTGTCATTTCTTGAGGACTAACTAGTGCACTTCAGCAGTGAATTTGAAAAATATAGTGATATATAAGAAGATGCTTTAGCAGGCCAACTTCACAAGTCAGACCAAGACATCAGTATCAGGACGTAGTGCCTATATTCTTCCCTTTCTAATGTGGTCCTATTTGAGTCCCCTTAAAAATGGATGTCAGACTCTGTCAACATTCTGGATCTGTGAAAGAATAAGCTAATTCTGCCCTGAAGCAGGTCATCCCCATGGAGCACACAAAAGACATCCTCACCACTACTGTTATTTATACTATCCCATCTTCCTAAAGGAGATAGACACCTGTTGGTGATATCCGTATCACATTATCACTATTACATGCCTTTCATAGTGACTTAAGCCCCTCCATTTATCTGCCCAATGGAAATTAGCGTTAGCCATGGGCTAATTTTATCTCTTTTCTTGACTCTAACTGTGAGCCCAAGGCTAAATTTGAGAATGAAATGTGGGGGGCTAATTGAGCTAAGCTACGTAGGCCTTGGGCAAAACTCTAGTTTGGCTTTTTTACTCTTTATCTGAGGGTAAAACCAAAGGAAACATTTGGAGAGTTAGCAATATAACATACCCCAGTAAGGCTTTTCACACGCTCATGCACACACATGAGCACATGCACATATCTTACTTGTCAGGTTGTGATAAATATGCAAAGCATGGTGGACAATAGGCCCAAGCAGCTGATGCTGTCTGTCTGTATGCTGGAAAAACAAAGGCTCGCCTCTCATCTAAATGTGTGTGTGGGTTCATAACAGAGGGGAAGAGTGAGAAAGAGAGAGAGAGAGAGACAGAGCCACAGCGACAACAAGACAAAAAGAAAGAAAGAAAGAAAGGAGATGGTACAACGGAGTGTAATAAAAGTGCGGCGCAGAGCCAGAGACATGGCGGGGGGACTTGCAGATCACACATCTGGCTTCACAAGCGTCTCCTTTCATCACTGACCTTCTGGCTCGTTTTTGATCAGCTCCTCCATCTTGCGTTGTTTCAGTGTGTCCACCACGTCTGCCAGGCTGCCCTTGCGTCTCTCAGGGGTGCCCAGGGCGCCCGTTGTGGAGCCCCCATCGCTGCAGGGACGGCCCCCACCTCCGCCCTCCTCTTTGCCTGGTGAGGTAGCATTGTGCTGGGGGTAAGGACTCAGTGAGCTCCCCTTAGTACCATCCTGGTCCTGGAGGGAGGAAAGAAGGGGAGGAGACAGAGAAATTATTAGTTTCAAGAATTAACTCAAAGACATAAATAAACAACAAAAAATTAAAAGGGGATCTGGGAGGAGCTGGCATAAACCCACTCATTATCTCCATCCCTTTATTCTTTCCATCTTATAAACTAAAACAACAGCTTTCATCCCTGGCCAGTTATCTCAAGTCAGGGCATACTTCTTCTTCTCTTCTCTCCTCTGGAATCTGCATTTGACTGACTTGGAGGTACTTGACAGAACAAGCACATGAAACAACAGTAAAAAGACTCTGCACACTCTTAAGTGTCACGCTAACTCTTCATTACAAAGCCTGCGATGGCTCCCTTTGAGGGACGTCCAGCGCTGAATCCCGAGCCTCCCAACTTTCAGCGCCGTCTTTAAGATTCGCTACAATTAATGCTGAGGATGCAACTCCATCAACGATTACCAATGTTTTGGAAGAAACAAAGTGCTGGAGCGGTGTCAAATCATTTCCATAAACTTAGGAACAATCAACTACAAAAATATATACAGCTTAAAGTGAGGCGCTTTGCCTTTTGCCAAGCTCACATAAGGAATAATTATCCTGCTGTTGTGTATATAAAGTCCTTAGCTAATGACCTTCGGGAATTAGAATCATGGCGAAAACTCTGACTTTTAATCTGTGTTTTCAATTATAAATTCATCTTTAAACTATCATTCTGCTTTAAAATGACATTTCCACTTCGAGTTGAGTGAGCGGCGATGATGATCCTCTTTACAGCAGCTGAGTGGTAAGTAACTTCTAGCATCTTAATCTGTGACCTGAGGAGACCTGTGTTTGTTTCTAGAGCCGTCATTATAGACTTAATGCTGTCTCAGCCCAATTAACAATGACACCGAGATGGAAGGGAGAGAGGACATCCTGACACATGTGTTACATGAATACAGTGACAGACAAATTCAGGTGTGTCGAGGGTTTAATTACAGAAACAAATGAGTCAGTCAGTCAATCAGCCGGGCAGTCTGTCAGCTCAGCTCTTTGTTGACAGCAGGGTCAATGGTCCACAGGGTTAATCTTTGGCTAATCTCACTACAGTATGGGGCATGCCACCTGGGACAGCGGCACACATACCTGTGTTTGCCTATGCGTGGGCGCGCATGTGTGACACTCGCAGCTATATTAATGACATTACAGAGTATTAAGGCGGAGGCGCTTTTCTAATCATTAACTCGCTGGCTGCTGGTGGAAGTGGAACTTAATACCATGATCAGAGTCCACCATGAAGTCACTCTATTCTTGTTGAAAAGAGTCCACTTGAGCAGAAATCGTTTCTTCTCTCTCTCTGCTGAGAAGATAAATCCAGGCAGAGGCTTTCAATATTGACGATGCTTTCATTGTCAGTGGCCAAACACTATATGAAAGGTACAGCCGACCATTATCACTTGGCATTTTCGACACTTGGCTGGCTCTCTCTCTTCTGCTCTGTGTGTTTCCACACTCTGAATAAGTCAGCGCGCTCAATAATTCACTAATTCTCTCCTTGGCATTCTTGCACATGCATTGTAACAGAGGGACAGATTGGGACAGCTATGATAAGGCTGGAACAGTTGTATATATATGAAGGGGAGGATGAGGATTCAGACAGCGGCTGTTGAACCTGCTAAACGCTGCGAGGGCTGTGCTCAGAAAGTGTCTTGTGATCTTTAAAAGCCCTAAAAAAGACTCGCTCCTCTCACCACCTGACCAAATGACTGCTCCTGTCTTTCTTTGTTGCCTCCTTTTCTTCTATCTTCAGATTAGGGAAATTCAAGACTTCAAATGAACGGATTTTGTGATTATGAGTTGCATCAGCGCCATGCAAATGTAACAAGACGGAGGAAGAGACGGAGTGAGAGCGTGGAAAAGTCAAAAAGAAGAAAGAAAGGAAGAAATCCAAAAAAAAAACAAGAAAAAGAGAGAAGCGGCGATGTTATTAGAGGAAATGAGAGAGAGAGTTGACAGAGAGATACATGGGGAAAGAGAGAGCAAGAGGAAGGCGAGCATCTTGAAGGCAGCGGTCACACCTGTCACATCCCATTTATCTAATCCAGCGCCTACTTAAAACAGCCGCACTCTTTCTTTCGAGAAAGATGTCGCGCAAAACAAAACAAACAGAACAAAAATATGGGAGGGAGGTGGAGAAGAAGAAGAAGAAGAAGGGGGTTGGTGGGGTGAAGGAGTTGGAGGTGGTGGTGGTGGGGGGGGGAGATGTGGAAAAGCTGCCAGGGAGATGTCATCTCGCTGCGTCCAACAATGAAGGTCATTTCCCAATCAAAGGGAATTAGCAGGGAGCCCTGGCTTCTTCAAAGACCTGATACATTCAGGCCTTTGACATTATTTATGTGTGAACTCAGACAGACAGATTTAACCCAGAGGCAACTTAAATGTCCCCCCCCCCCCCCCCCAACCTCCCAGCATATAATCCACGCGCCTAGTCGGCGATTTGTACCCGCAAAGTCCGACACAGAGGGATCAAAACGACAAGGCAGATTCTCTATTGTACGCACTCAGCCGGTGTGTGTGTCTCCTCCTGTAGTAAAACTTTTCTCATCAACATGCATTTATTCATAAGTACAAACAGGAATTCTGGCTACTGTAAATGTTCATGCCCTCCCCTCTCTCTCTCTCTGTGCATGTGTGTGAGCTGTTTTTTCATATATGTGTGACACTGTGAGTGCACATAGCCTGTAGGTGTGTGTGTGTGTGTGTGTGTGCGTGCGTGTGCGTGTGTGTGTGTGTGTGTGTGTGTGTGTGTGTGTGTGTGTGTGTGTGTGTGTGTGTGTGTGTGTGTGTGTGTGTGTGTGTGTGTGTGTAAATGTGTGAGTGTCTGCATATATGTATTTATATGCACTGGATGTGGCAGGCTGGCAGTGTGGGCGGTTCTGCCTTTAGTTTGCAGATGTCAATTCTCTTCCAAATGACTGGAACAAAGTAAAAATTGCGCCTCACTCTCTTTATCCTTTTACTGCCTCTGCAATGGAACCGAATTAAACAACTTTTGTCTTCTTAAGCTCATCTGTGAGGGGAGGTTTGGTTTAAAAACACTTAACTCTTGCCAAAAAAAAAAAAAAATCCAAATGCTATTTTTTTCCTGCAGCCAGCACAGATGCCGCTGTTCATGTTCTTGTTTTTTTTTTTTTTTTTATTCCTCCTTCTCTGTTGCCCGACAGAATGAACTCTCTCTCTCTCTTTCTGTGCCATAGCTTGACATGTCTCGGGCTGTGCTAGGTGTACGTGTGAAAAACAATATTTGATGCTTGGCGCGTCGCTGTGGATCAAGGCATGGACAATGTGGCAAGTAGGAAGGAACTGGAAAACAGCTGAAAATACATGCACACCAGGAGAGAGTGTCAGTGATCGCTCCTGCAGGGGGGCGAGACACAGATCTGTGCCAACGCTGCCAATCTCCACCATATATATGCACTTAACACACCTCTGCCAAACACACACACAAATCCCTTTACATGCCATGGCTAAACACAGACACTGTCACTTTTTGACTTGGAGGTCCTTCACTTTTCTCTGTTCCATCTGACCCACCCCCCCACATCCAAAAATTACTATTCAAAAAAATGTAAACAAATTTAAATTGTCCATAACCACACACTTGCCCTTTCCTTATCTAAAAACCTGCAGCTGTATTTTATGTATTTTAAATAGGAATTTGGTTCAAAT
This sequence comes from Ambassis agassizii, assembly GCA_036025115.1. NCBI lineage: Eukaryota > Metazoa > Chordata > Actinopteri > Ambassidae > Ambassis > Ambassis agassizii. The sequence continues at coordinate 10,681 of JAVQJX010190826.1, forward strand.
GTATGCCAGTATATTTCACCACGACCCCTCACTGTTGACAGGCAAGCGTGTGTTGATTCATTAGTGCATCACTGGCATGAGAAATTAAGTGTGACCACTGTGTCTCAAGACTGCTCAATGACTGTGTTAAATCTGTCAAATTCACATGAACACACACACACACACATACATATATAAACAGACACACACACACACACACACACACACACACACACACACATATAAACAGACACACACACACACACACACACACAC
>JAVQJX010190884.1:0-11624 GCA_036025115.1 Ambassis agassizii
TGAAGGGAGGGTGTTACACAATTTTTTTTTATGATTTGTATTTACATTTTCATATTTCATCAGTTTTTATGTCAAACTGGCTGTCTTGATATAAACCATGGCAGCATAAACAGGATTCAATTTCTTGCTTCTCTCTCTATTTCACCATTTATTTATGAGACAGTACAATTATTAAACACTGGGCGTCATGATGGATGGTCCACTGGATGTTGGCAGGAATGTTCGTCTTTGTTCATATGTTTTCTTTGGTGATTGGATGTTCTTATTCCATCACTTTTCTTTTTATCAGCTTCATTTCCTTCAGTATAGACAGGAGGTCTCACATGTGCTTTCTGATGTAAATATTTTGTTATACATGCTATAAATGTTGGTCATAGACAAAAAAAATTGTCACATCTGCTGTCATGGTAACATCATGGATGTGGGACAATTTCTCATCAGCAATGACCAACAAGTCTGCCTTCTCAGCACATCAGCCAACAAGATTAAGCTAATGTACGCTCTGCTATGCCTGGTCTTGCCTTTTAACTGTGAGAATACACACACACAGGCTCAGCGATAATTATCATATCGGGGCAAAAAAAAAAAAAAAAAACAAGAAAAAAAGAAAAAGCCAGGTTTCTTTTTCCATGTTGATGTTGTGAAGCCAATCCGCCTTAAAAGGCCAGCTCAGGATTAAATCCTGTTTGGAGTGTTGCACAGTTACTTGGATTTACACTATGTGAAAGTGGACTGCAGATGAAAAAAAAAAGAATGTATTTCTCAACAAGGAATCAATACCTGTAACATCGGCACTGACATGAGCAGCTTTTATTTAAACGTATGCTCCGCTAATTGAGCTTATGGCCGTGCATTAGGAACGCTCATTCTTATATGTTCCACCTTGTGCAGCAGCCAATATACACTTCATCAGTCACATCTATGGTTTAATTCATTCATTTAAAACACATGTTCCCAACTTGCCTGGAGGATGTGGAATGTTTACTCGCTTTCATATGTGACATAATTATCTCAGTACAGAAGCTTCCTCATCATCGAGGAAAAATAATTATACAAAGGGATATAACCTCAAAGCTGCCCGGCTGGCTCTGTACTGTATATGGTTGTGATTTTTTTGGGTATTACATCCCAACTGAGATACCACAGCAGAAAGGAAAATGAAAGAGTAATAATCCTCTCCAACCTTCCCTTAATGGACCCAGTAAAAGCCAGCACATTATTTAGAGTGTGAGAGAGCTCTCTGGTTTTCTTATGAAATATGGATGTTCATTAGATCTGCAGCTCCAGTCTATTGATCTGCAAGGTGCAATATTCAAAGGTGATAATGTTTGGGTTTATTAAGAGGTGTGACTGATTTTTTTTCTCCCCTCTGCAATCTAATAATGTAAAAAAAAATACACACTTCAAATTTTATTTTAGCTTTGTGTAAAGATCACACACAAGTGTTCCACATAAACACCAGAGGAAGGCTACAATTACATAATGATTTTACATGAATCCCACAATGCCAGCCGCCTGTGTGTGTGTCTCACTCAAGTCACTAAAGCATGGAAGTGATTTACTGATTGCCTTGTGAGCTTGATGTCTCAACATTCAAAGATCGAGTGATAAGAAGTTGGTATGTTTGATATTGTGTGTGTGTGTGTGTGTGTGTGTGTGTGTGTGTGTGTGTGTGTGTGTGTGTGTGAGAGAGAGAGAGGGAGAGAGAGCTTCCTAAGGCATTGTTTCAATATCTTTGGACTTTGAAAAGCAACCTTTAAGACATCACGATGGACGCAGATGCTTACAAGTGTCCACACCAGGCCCTATAGCGTCCAAATCTCTGACCTCATATAGGAATGAAATGTCTCTGCAGTGTAAATGGAGCCAACAGGCAGAGTAAAATGAGAGCAGATGAGTAAATTAACAGAAACAGAAACAAGAGAAAACGCTGACATTAAATATTCACTGCTGACACCTTGAGCTGTGAAACTAAATGCCTTCGTCCTCCTTCATTAATCCTTCCTCTTGCCCCCGCTCGCTGTCTCTCTAATCCCCCTCTCTCTTTCTTTTAAGCCTCTCTCTCTCTCTTTCTGTCCATCTCAAACTCTCCCTCGGGCCACCAACCTCACCATTAAAAAAAAAAAAAAAAAAATAGTTTTATTCAAGTCTGAGCTGATGTCTGCTGATTAGGTTCCCCTCTAACAAAACCCATTTGATTTGAGCGTTCAGAGTTCCTGTTCATAATCCAGGTTTACGGGTCATTTCCTATACAGTATAGGTTTTGATTTCATTTTTACTCCTGTACTTTACACTGAATTTCAATTCCAGTTTATGGTTAAATCATTGCATTTATGAGTAAAACTTTACATTTATGAGAAAACCCAGAAACCCCTCTCTCATGCTGTCCACCTGCTACACCCAGCAGGCATGACACTGCAGACGGAGACGTGTTTTTGTGACCGTCAGAAAGGGTCACATGACACACACACACACACAAAGGCCACACAACACATTACAAATGGAACAGCTGTATGTCTGAGTGGCAATATGAAAGTTTTTCTTCCATCTTGTACATTTTAGCCTTTTACTGTCACACACAGGCATTAGTGTGCGCATGTGCGTGTCTTCGCTTTCCTCTTCATTTCCTAAATTGGTCTGGAAGCAGCAGAGCGTCTCTCATTTCATCTCTTCTTCTGTTTTTCCTCCTTCCCTTTCCCTTCTCCTCTGTCTTTCCTCCTTTACTTCACAGCAGCTGTCAGTGTCTTGTCAGTGTTGCAGGACAATGCCGCTAGGTTCAGGTTGCCGTTTGTGTGTGTGTATGTGTGTGTGCACGCTACTGTATTGCTACATGCTGACATTCCTGTTCGCCCCTCCACACTCACACTCTGCTTATTCAGGCCTCTGTTCCAGACTGTGTGTGTGTGTGAGGGGGGGGATTACTGTCTGTGTGTGTCAGGACATCTTAGACACACGCCTTATCACAACAAAGGCAACAGTGCCACTACAGAGGAAAGACAGTGGTTATTTTAAATTGAGGGTGTGTGTTTTCGCTCCTTAAGCCCACAAAGCTGTCGAGAAGCCCAGGTGGAAAAGCAAAGGAAAGGAGACGGCCGTGTGTGTGTGTGTGTGCTTGGACAGTAGACTTTATACCTTGTCCATCTCAACAATGCGAAGAATGTCATCACAGGCCGAGCTCTCTGTCAGAACGAAGTGCAGTTGTTGGCTTCGGGGAGAAGAAAGAGCAACCGACTGAAGATTTACACCCCAGACCTTAAAGGCCGACGACACGCCGGCCGGCTTTCAAGGCCGATTATCGCTGTGACATTTGTCCATAGCAGAGTCTGCATTCCACTTCTAAGTCAGTCAAGTCATATTATTATGAATAACATGCATATTGCAAAGTCAGGAAATGATTTGATTTCGCAAAAGTTCAAGCTGATATAGCTGTCGTTTAACCCCAGTTTTGTGTTTTGTACTAAGAACTTTGAAAAGCACATTAATGTGTGTCCAGGATGCACCCAACAAAGTTTTATGTTCATACTGTCCATATCCAACAGCTGTGCATATGCCACTGACAAATATTCATTATTATAGGAAGCCTCATTGTCGGCTTTAAAATGAGATTATGCTAAAAGCTAAGCTAACAGCGTGATGGGGCTGTAAGACAACACAAAGCAGCCTACATTTATAAACAAAATCTCCTGTTTGATCTGCTTTAACAATGCAGTGTGTGTCTCCAGCACTTAGATGGTGCTCTCCTCCAGTCTGATGACCTGGTTTGGGTGGGATCAGTCTGTGTCACCACTGTTATGGGACCCTCGGTTTAACCATCAGGCCACCCTGCCAGGCGACAGCAGGCTCCTTTTGTAGCAATGTGTCGCTTTGGTGTCGTCTTATTAGTGTGTGTGTGTGTGTGTGTGTGTGTGGGTGTGTGGCAGTCCTGATGGGAAGTAACAGAGTGTCACTTTTTTTTTTCTTGCAGCAACTGCTGTGTCAGTGTTTTTACAACCAGGAATTTAAAGACAAAGCGGTGACAGTTTGTCAAACCGGCGATTGTTTTCTCAGGTTTTATAGCTTTGTAAAGAAAAAAAAAGTGAATTTGTAGCAAAAATATGTCATGTTTTAAGATTCCTATAGGTGATGTACACTACAGGTGGTGGACCACAGAAGAAGAGAAAAGCACAGCATGAGGGGAGTTAGCTGTCAATCACAACATTGAAGAGAGTGTAACAATGCCACAGGCCCACCCAACCACTTAACACACATTTGGGAAAAGTCTCCGTGTGTGTGTGTGTGTTTATATGCTGTTTAAATTTCAGAGTGAAAAACACTCTCACTGGAAACAATTTACTGCGTACCAATCTTTTAATGAAGCAGCTGGAAATCAGTGCAGACTAAAGACAGAAACAAAAGTCTTCGCCTTTGTTCGGACACGCTGATGCCAACGTGTGTGTGTGTGTGTGTGGCATGCTGTAACATTGTGTCAGGGCAGATTTACAGCAGGTTTGGCCTTGGGCTGTGTTTGATGATTCAGAGCAGGTGTATGTGTGTGTGTGTGTGTGTGTGTGTGTGTGTGTGTGTGTGTGTGTGTGTGCGCGCTGGGTTTTTGTCACAGCCATGCAGGTGAAGAGTTCAGAGATCATCTCGAAACCCAGAAGGGAAAGTTGATGCTCCGCTAGCCTCGGATCAGAACGGAACGAGAAAGTGTCAAGGGGAGGAGAAAGAAAAATGGCCGACACTTACACTTTATGCATGTTTATGTGACACTTCTGTCATAAAGGGGAGCTCATAACTCCCGATTTAGAATTACGATGTCATTAAGGTCGCACTTTACTTTTGCTGTAGGACTTTTCTTATTGGGTATGTGTAGAAACACCATTATACAAATGTGTATAGGAATTTTTGTTTCATATTCTCATATTTTGATTGAAATTTGCTTGAAATCATTTCATAAACTCCATTGGATGTCTTATTCAAGTGCTCAAAAACCATACCGGGTAAAGTCAGACACGTCATTAGACATTTCTATGAAATGGGAATATGTCATTCATTTCCACAATAATGCTTATTATTTACTGAACAGGAGTTGAGAAATCATGTCTGTGGTTGCAGCAGCAGGGTCATCATCTGACCAATCACCCACAAGATCACATTTAACCTCCAAAATCCAACGCTCAACCATAACTTAACCACCTTTCTTCATCATGGGAGTGTGATGATGGGTCGTTTGCACGTCATGTTAAACTGTAGCTGAAAGATTCATGTTATATTTTGGTTTTGTTTTGTTTTAAGTGTTTGTTAAATGCAATATGAAACAGGAAGTGTGGAGGTTTTGTAACTTCAGCGGCCACACTGTGTGTGTGTGTGTGTGTGTGTGTGTGTGTGTGTGTGTGTGTGTGTGTGTGTGTAGGCCTGTCAGCTGATGGAGTGTGTTCACAATGCTGCAGATAGCTCACACAGATACGTGACCATAAGTAAATAGACACCATGTGCAGCTTTTTTGTCTTGCTGGGAAATTGGAAATCTTAAAGCACCAGATGATAGTTTGTCCATGTCATGAATCAATCATAGACAATCAAATCTATAATGATGCAAATATTCCTCCTTACAGACCTCCACTTGACTTGACTAACTGCTGCAGCTTTAGAGCCTATAATAAGTATTTACATAATAACTTATTGTTGGTCTACGTCCTGTTTTATATGGTACAAAACTGCAGAAAGAACTGATCAGACAGCAAACACAGTGTCTACTACTACTCCTACTTAGTTTCAACCTGTACCACCACTTTCCATCTTTGCATGGATGGAGGCCCTGAGAGATCACACTAAAAAACAAATTTGAAAAAGTTGCCGAAAACATCCGCAAAAACTTAGGTTATATGACATCAGAGTGTAAGTGTTAGACAGATTATTATTGGAAATACAGGAGAAATGCGTAGTATGGTGATGCTTGTTTCCATCACATTTGTCATATTTTCTGTCTGTGCAGTCGGAATATTTTTTTTTTTTTGCTTGTTTCCACTCATTTTTGGAAAACAACAGAATGTGCGAGAGAGAGGAAGCTGATGATTGTTCACATAAGACAAATGAGTTCCCTTCTGAGCCAAACCACTTCATTCACCTCAGCGATTTACGACCTGAAAGCTTGAAAGCCGTCAGATCACTCTATCTGTTTAACAAGGTGGGGCTCCGTACCAACACAAGATGTGTAATGAGATTAAAGTAATCTGATTACAACAGTTGGAACCTGACAGGTTTACAGTAAGACAACAAGAGCGATTTTCTTTACTATTGTGTTTTCCTGTCATTTGTTAGCTCGCAGTAATGCTGTGTTAGCACATGCTAATACATACATAGTGTATGTACAGAACCTATTCATTTTGTGTTATTTAGTTTAATGTATTGTTGATCTTTCAGTCTAATATGGTCCAATGGAGACTGATTTTTTTAGTGTGTTCACCATGTTCTAGTGCTGATGATTAAACCCTATATAATGCCCTCAATGTATGCCTCATCAAGAGTAATATACAAACAATGTATATTGCAGTGCTGGCTCCAGAGCTGAGTATAATCACCTGACGCTCATCTCCTCATCACCGGGTCTGCTCCTAATAAGGACCCTGCCAGTGTGCCTTCAGCCAGCACCCTTACCGCAGTAAAGTTATTGAGTATTTATCTTCCTCTCTTTTGTAGTCCGCCAGCTCTGGATCCCATTCCTGTCCCCGTTCCTATTTAGATGCTGGTGATGCCACGCATAAGTTTATGACAAATGCAAAGTGTATTTTTCACTTTTCAGATGAGCACGTTATAGAATTTATTACAATGAACTCCCCAAACAGTAAGTATGGCGGGAGGAGTCATGAACATATCATGAATACTATCCTATGGAGGACTTTTCAGCTGTATTGATCACATGATTGGATGGCATCAATTAATAAGATCATATGTGCTGTTAGCATAAACATTATATACCATTGTAAACTGTTAAGCCTAAATGGAACTTTTTTTTTGTGAGTACATGTTGACTTTGATGCATTGTCACTGTATTATTTGAGAAAGAAGAAGAAGAAGAAATGGTTTTAATAAACAACACATGAATGAATGACAGGATCATTTATGGTAGTATCAGCTAATCAGCTGTCTGGTTATCTTCCCTGTACTTCAGGGATATTGCAGGGTGTTGTGTTCTAGACGGGTAATCTGTAATGTGTAATAGATTACACCCGGGCCCTCCTCTGGAGCCTCTAGTCTGACTCAGACGACTGTGTAAGTGCTCCATACAAAGAAGCAACCTGCGCACAGCCATAAATAAGGTCTTCCCCCCCTCGCCCTTCCTCCCACCACTGGGTGTGACAGGACAGGTTGAGATGAAAGGTTCCTGTCTGCTAGCTTCCCCTGCAGCTTCTTATTAAAGAGCTTTTAACATGTAAACAGAGCGGAGACACACACTCATAAAACGGAGAGATAGACAAGGGAGAGAGTGTTTGACCTGTCCCTCCTCTTAGTCTGGAGGGTTTTCTTTCTTTTTTTTTACTTCTATAAAAACTTAATATTCATGGTTCACTTGGATGAAAACTTTCTTTTAAAAATGGTTTTACATTCTGAAGGACAGAGAGACAAACCTGTGTCAGTGTGTGTGTGTGTGTGTGTGTGATGGTCTGTCCTGCTGAGAGCATCCAGGTACACACACAAACACACTAACACACTCAGCCAGTCACTCCTGCTGGGTGGTGTAGACACAACCCCACTGAGTCGGTCGGTCTCACAATGGACCATCAGCAGGGAGTACACAGCAGTAATCCATGTTAACATAAGAATGAAGGAACGGCACACACACTGTCAGAATACTCGGCTCTCATCAGGTGTCGGCAGTCGCACAAAAGATAGCAGACGGATCACACGGATCACTGTCAAAAACGCCCTCACACAGACACTTGTGCACATTAATGCCTCTTCAGTCAATGACTTGTTTAGATAACCAACCCACCCTTCAGCTTGTTGTCCTGAAATAAGACACGTGTGTGTGTGTGTGTGTGTGCCAATGTGTGTACTTCCGTGGAAGTCATTCATAGTCACGATTGTTTGTGGGAAGGATGAGACAGGTGTGACCTTATATGCCCCCTTTTTGGTTTAAATGGTATCATTCCTGGAAGTTCAACAGTCACTTTATCATAGGCCACACCGCCAATAGCATGAATACTTTTGTGTTCACATTTTCATTTTCACCAAATTTTGTTTAATGCTTTAATGTGTTTTTCCCCTCCATAATAATCAATCAATTAAATAATTTTGTAAAGAAATACAACTTAATACATATTTAAAGTTTAAAAAAAAAGAAAGAAAAATGTATAAAAACTGCTAAACTACATTGTAAGTTTGTTAAACAAATGTAACTGTGTGTCGTTGGAAAACTAATGCGTTCCGTTTCACTTTTCACAAATGATTTAAACCAAGATTTCCATGACTTTTCTAAACTTTAGCTCTAGTGAAACGTAAACAAAGTTCTCAGATTGATCTGCATTAGAGTGGACACAGCTTGATATAAACACGCGGCTTTTAACTGCACTGACAAAAGCCGAGATAAGATCTATGTAGCTGCCAGGGATGTTGCCTCTACCCCACACACACACACACACACACACACACACAAAGCTCTCAAAGAGGTCTGTATATTATCCGTGCAAGATTTATTCAACAGGGAACAGTAGTTGACACCTAAGGAACAACACTTAATGTACATTTGTTGTGCAGATATCATTTATTAATAAAGATCCTCATTTGTGCATCTTCATTTCTTGTCCCAACACACACAGAGGTGCAGTTGTGAGTTCAAAGCGCTGCCCCCGGGGCCGCTGATGGAGGGAGGAGGAGCGGCTGAATGAATGAATGAATGAATGAATGAAAGGAAGGTAACATACCTGCAGGGGTCAGAACAGGTGAGCTTTAATGGAGCCTTTCCCTTTCAGAGCTTATATACACTCTCTCCCACACACACACACACACATACCTGCATAATGTTCCCTCTGACCTTTGCTATTGAACATTTGCCTGAACATAGTTTGTTTATACATTATTATGGATTAATAATCAGCATATCCGATATGCCATCACATCGCTTTTATGTTTTCCTGTAAGTTTAAGAAAACCCTCATGGGACTTTACGGCTGAGCGGTTGTGTTTATGACCTTTGACCTCTTCAGTGTTTGTTTCTTGTGATGGCAACGATCGTACAGGAGGTGAAGTTTCCTCTCACTGTTGCTTGAACAACTGGAATAGACACGATTTTAGCTTTAGAGGTTCTAGTTGAAGGTGTTTTTTTTTTTTTTTTTTTTTTTTGAGTGTGGGAGAAAAGCAGTCCCTCTGTCCTCACCTTCTACTCTCAGCTCTCTGATCTCCTCCAGAGGAGAAGATGGAGGAGGGTGAAGAGGGGGGCACACACAGGTGACTCTCTCTCCCTCTCTGTTTCCCCCATGGCAGTCAAGAGTTCCTCCCTGGGGTGCTGACAGCTCCAGGCCTCCCCAGGTCACAGCAAAAACTCACCTTAGGGTATATGTGAGATGGACAAGGCAAGTTTCAGTTATATAAGTTATATATAAGAACTCATCTGTTTCACTGTATTTTGAATGTTTGAGATATGAATTAAAACTAATCTACACTCACTTCGCCAAATACCATATTCCACTATGAGAATCTATGCTCACTGTGAAGCATGGTGATGGTAGTATCATGATTTTGCTGCATCTGGGATAATAGGATGGCTCAACAAATTATTCTTATTTATCTTTCTATAATGTTATCGCCTAGATAATTCAAATGTTTGGATTCAAACTGCTATTGTATGAGGTGAAAATGCTGGGTTGGGGGTTGGGTCCAGAGTTTTTCTCACACACACACACACAAACCCCTTCTTTGTGCTTCCGAACCTTCAACAAAGCAAAGCAGAGAAAAAGGCCCTATTTACCTGAACCACCTCTCCGTAAAGAACGAAGGATCAACACCACCTTTCTTTTTTTTTTTTTCCTTTTACTGCCCCTTTACCCTCCCCTCCACCTCCTACTCACCCCTGATCGCCCCATTGTCGGACAGGACAAAAGCCAGGAGAAAGAGGTAAATGTGGAGGGGTGAGGGGGGTATGGGGAGAGTTATGAGGACGGGGGGGAGGGGCGGGGCAAGACTCACCTGATAAGAGGATGAATGATCCCGTTGACTACCCCATAAGGAGGAGGAGGGGGGAAAAGGAGGGATGGATGGATGGTGTTGAAATTCCATCAATGGGAGCTTGAGAATGAATGTTTCGTCACACTTGTTGTCATGTTCAGGCGTAAAAAAAAAAAAAAATCATGCGGCTGTCACATGTTGCGTCATTCAGAACAGTGTGCACAAAACAGTGCATTAAATCACATGTAGTTCCCAATTAACAGGGAAAGAAAATGTAAGTTGTAGATTTGTCTTGTGTTTAGGGCTATGTGTTAGCATTAGCATCATTTTCTTAGAAAGCCTCTTGCTCATTTTCTAATACTTTGATCATAACTCACAATGTCATTTCATTTTCATTTCATTTATAATGTCTGACATCATGAATGAAATAGAAGGGAAGGAGACAGGAAAGGGGTTAGGTGTGTGTGGAGGGGGGGTGAGGAATTTATATGGCCGGGGCTATAGGTTATGGTGAATTATCCTGAATTAACAGTGTGTTTACTTTAGCTGGGAGGCCGCTGAGTGAAACGGGTGATGCTGGGGCGTCAGGTGACCCGGCTCTTTGTTATGGAGAGAGGCGGGCTGGCAAACGCAGCTTCCAAATGACTGGCAGGAATGTCACCTGAACAATGCAGTGATTCTCCACAACAGCAGCGTCCATCATCATTAGAGTACAGCCGTCGTTGTGAGAAAAAAAAAAAAAGAGCACGTGGATGTCTTTGTTTTGTCGTGCTGTGGAGGTGATGCGACTTTGACCCTTGACCTCTTTAAAATCCCTGTGTTACATTTACTAAAGCTGCTCTATGTTAAATGCTACAAATCTGATTGTATTTCCATGCGTTTAGGGCCTATTGCAGCAAACAAGTAAAATAAATATAAAAAAACGGATACTTGATTACTATGATGATTTGCATTGGAATATGATATTGGGCTTGAAAGGACTTGAAAGATGGAGATTTATCACAGATATATGCGTTTCCAGGAATTGCTCTTTCGTCTTATCGGATCACTATCTCCACTACCTCTATTAAATTTGCATGCATTTTTATTTTCTACTTATTTTAAAGTGGAAAAAAAGTGTAATCATAAGTCTGGGAGAAAAATGGGTTTCAGGCAAGCAAAGCCAAAAAGCATGTTTAATGGTGCTGGCATAATAAAGATGTCTTTAATTTCCATTACAGTTGACTGAGGCTTACTTGTATGGAAATTATTCATTTTTGGAACATTAAAAAACTGCAGATGTGCACCACTTTTGTAACAGTTTTTCTTTTCTAATAATTGCAGTGGCACTTCCTGTTGCACACTTTGAGGATGTTTTTGAGAAGAAGCTAAAGAGAAGTTGAGTATTGCCTGAAAACATGTGTTGCAAACTGGATGTGTATAGATACATAGATAGATGATAGATACTTTATTGATCCCCGAGGAAATTCAGCATATATATAT
>JAVQJX010190885.1:0-17132 GCA_036025115.1 Ambassis agassizii
CTGGTTTTATTTACAAACTGATCTTGGCACTGTTTTTTGTTGTCACTTAAAACTGGAATGATCATAAATACTTTAGACTCTTCTGAGTGTAACATACTCCAGGTACTATGAGCCAGTGACCTGCTAATAAAAGGTTTGAGAGACATATTCTTTTTTTCGTCTTCTTCTTTAAAGCACAAAAAGATAAAAGAAAGAAAGGAAATAAACAACATCAGAGGGTCGACCAGGGGGACAGAACAGAAACAGTGTGTGGAAAATGGATTTCACTTCAACATCAGACAGTGGCAGTTTCCTCTTTTAGGCAGAAACCCTGTGACATCATGACATGTATTTTTTTTTTCCTCCCCCAGAAATACAGACTCGCTCTCTAACATATCTCATCAGGTGCACTCCCTCTTTACTATTGTTTGGGTGAAAATCTAAAACAGAACATTGATTCTGTCAAAATTCTTCATGTTTTTTTTGTTTGTTTTTTTTTGTGTGTAAAGCAGCATTAATTGACTCAGGCGAATAAAATAAAGGAGACAAACATAACAGAAAACTGCCATACACACCTACTACTCAGTCTCAGGTTTAGCAGGCAGGTTGGGGGTAGCTGTCTAAAATTTCCAGTGTTGTCTTGTCAAACAAGGGCTTGACCGTTGATCCAAAGATCTTTTGTGTGTGAGCAAACAATAAGGTGTGTGTGTGTCTGTGTGTGTGTGTGTTTGGGTGTCTCTGCATACTTATATTCAGTGCAAACATATAGGGTAAGAATCCCGTCTTCACCATGGCCCATCAGCTCTGTTGTTTCTATTGAAACAGATGAATCGGTCCATCCCTGACTTTCTCACTATTACCTCATTTTCTATCTAGTTCACTGTTGCACCTTTCAAAGCAATAAACAGTCAGGGTGACTGTCATGCCTTTTGTTTATCCAGACTGCTGGCAGGCCAAGTGCTACCAAGCAGCCCCCTTCCACCCACCCACCCACCCACCCGACCCAGCATCAGGTCCTAGCATAGCCCAATGTACTTGAGATTGTTCTGGATGATCACGTCCGTGACAGCGTCGAACACAAACTGGATGTTGCTGGTGTCAGTGGCACAGGTGAAGTGCGAATAGATCTCCTTGGTCTCCTTGTTGCGGTTGAGGTCCTCAAACTGCCGTTGCACATAGACGGCTGCCTCCTCATAGGTGTTTTGACCTTTGTAGTCAGGGAAGCACACTGTCAGAGGAATACGTTTTATCTTCTCAGCCAACAGGTCCTTCTTGTTGAGGAAGAGGATGAGTGACGTGTTGGTGAACCAGTTGTTGTTACAGATGGAGTCGAACAGACGCAAGCTTTCTGCCATACGGCTCTGTGTGTACACGGAGAGAGAGAAAAACCAGACCATGAGACAATCCTTTCACTGAGGTGAACAAACCAAATGTGTCAAACTTAACACACTATACAAAAAGGCTTGTGTGAGTGAGCAGAAGTTAAGTAAGAAAATGAAGACAAGATAAGAGGAGATCTAAAATCATCCAGCAACACATCACAGATATCCACTTGACCAGCCAGAGGTACGCCAAGTCTCTGTTATGTCAACAGAGACTTGAGACTCAGACAGACAAAGACCTGTTTCTGACCTCTCACATTCTCCTCTGAAACAGCTGATTACCTCTTTGACCACTGTGCACTTTTTCCAAGTCCAATATTATGAAATGATCAGTCACAGAGGATGAGCAGTAGTCTTTAATGTATTTGTATCCCTGAATAAGCTTATAATGAGTTGGAGAATAGTTAATGTTGTTATGTTATATACACAAAAAAATGTCAAAGGAAGAATGAAAAGCTGCTGCTGTGCGCTCTGAAGACACGCTGCCATAACCTTATATAGTTTGTCAAAACACTCCAACTGAGCTTGAGCGTGGACGACAATACACTATGCTAACGTCTTCCACTTGGTGTCTGCCTCAAAGCTATGATGCTGTTTGGACTACTGTCTGTAGCCATCAGGGCTATGAGCACACAGTGGTAGAGTAGCAACAGGGCTATTTACACTGACGTGAGATAAGCACCTTAACTGGGAACCTGCTACAGTACAGCCACATAGCACACAGGGTTATTTCCATGCCTTATTTTCCATGCTTTTTAACGATGTAAGACAACCATGAACCCAAACCAGTAGTTTTGTCCAATCTATAATGGAATAATTAACATAATGGAATTAACAAGGTAAAAAAAATTTTAAAAATTCAAGTCAATGTTGACTTTCATCTTCAAAGGGGAAGAAAATGTGAATGATCTGAGTGATAATGGCCGAGTCTCCTTGTACCATGACCTTAGAGGAGGGTCCTCTGTGGATCTGTATGTAAATAGCCAAAGAACTGTTGACTATTTATACAAACAAAGTCTTAACGCTGTGCTGCTGTTTGAAGCTTACAATGCAGGAGTTGTAGATTGAAGACATATCAGTATCTCTAAAACTCAAAAATGCCATTTCACAATCCTCTGATCACTGATATGTACCATTTCCTGCATAGATAAGTTGCAGTAAAGTTTGAGAAGAGTGGCAAGAAAAAACAGAAACCACACATTTATAAAAGTGTTGATTCTACCGTCTGCATTATTAAATTGTTGTGATATAAATAACCATGTCAAATTTGTAGAATGGTAAAACACAGTGGGTTTTTTATAACAAAATGCCTGCAAACATCTGTGTGTACATGTGTACAGTTTGTGCTCATGTGATGTGAATGTATAAGAGAAGACAAAGAGAAAAGAAAAGTTGATGTGCTCATGGCAGCTGCTGGCATGTGGCGACTGGCCAGTAGCTTGTGACTGGGAGGTTGTCAGATGGAGGACTGCTGTTTAAAAGGTTACAGAAACAACATGATGCTCTGAGCAAATCACAAGATCTGCACAGCATGAAAAAAAGAGACACTGAGGGGAATAGCAGAGGATTAGACAATCACTGTGCAGATTCAAAGTAAACCCTGATTCTTCAGTGGTGTAAGTGCATTATTTTTGGATAATGATGAAAAGGCAGCAGTTATGAGAAGCCAAAATTGCATGCAGCCCTTACATAACATCCCAAATATTCTTTTAAAAAATGTAGGCTTTGTATTAAAACATGGTGTTGGATATTGTTTCATTAAAAGAAATAATAAGCATATTTACATGTGTAGAAGTTCTGCCAAAGGTTTGTTGAATAGTGTTCAGTTTTTTCTGTATAAAAAAATTCATTTTCCTATTAAAAGCAACATAACTAGAATTTTTTTTTTACTTGCACACTCAAGTGTTAAAACGATAACACGTGACGAGGATGGGAACAGAGAGGAAGAGTCTGTAAGAGCCTTCCTCTCTGTTCCCATCCTCATCACGTGTTATCACCCCATCGGTCTCAAACTCAACCTCTGCTTTCTTTATGTAAGTAAAAAATGCCCCTAAACATTATATATTATACAATTTCAATTTTCTCTTCTTTCCAGGAAAACAAAAGCCCAGCTGTTCCGGTGAGAGCCAGCTGAGCTCAGGGAGTCTCTTTACCTGGCCTCTGCAGCACTTGTACAGTAAGTGTTTGTTTCTTAATGGGGAGTGGTGGTGCTGAGGGGGCACCCGGGGGCATTAAAGCGTGCAGACCCCCTTCCTTTGCTGCAAACTCCCCCCTCCCCCTCCCCCCACTGGCACACAACTCACACACAGCTTCCCCCCTCACCTCCTCCTGACAGAGTACTCGAGAGAGGCACAGGCCTTAATTAAGCTTAAGTATTAATGAGGAAGTTCATCACAGTGTCATTGCTTTGTTTCCCATATCATTTAAATGTGCAGCCACCCCCTTTTTTTATTCATTAAGATTTCTTTGAAATGTCACTGCTTTATAAGAAAGGGGTGTTTTGCATTTTTTTTTTAAACTTCTGTATTTATTTTTTTTCCTTTGGCCGTACCTGAGAATTGCATTATTCAGGCTGCTCCCTTTCCGTTTTCCCTCTCTTTAATTACTAATGTCCTTACTGTGAGCAGCAACACCGCTGGGTCAGACGTGAAAACAAGTAAACAAACATGCCAGATTCTTATCCGAATGACATTTATGAATGTATAAGGCATTCTTTTGAAGTTAGCAATGTGCTGCCGCGTGTTAGATGAAAAAACATGCAACCCATGTAGCTGCAGAGGCAAGACAATGTCCATCTGATGTGAACAAATACGCTATTGATGAAATTAAATCATTGGATTATATTGGGAATGTACTGAGACCTATATGTAAGAATGTACATATATGTATATTTTTCTATTCTTTTGAAATCACCATCATGTCTTACGAAGCAATCCAACTGTATGATCATAATGCCTTTGATTAGTCAGTAAAGCGGCTGAGAATAGTCATAAATACATGCCAGACACTGGTCTGAAACACATCTGATACTCGTGTGTTTCTCAGCAACAGTCAACGTGATTTAAAGCCCCTGATCAGGGAGAACATTTTTTACATTCACTTCTTACGGTATGTTGCTGTAGCTTAAAGGAAAAGCCCACAGCTACGACATTAAAACATGAAAGCCCCAATAATGAAATTCCTTATTCCATGTGTCAGGTAATTAATTCCTGTTTGAGAGATTAATAAAATAACAAATGAAACAATAGAAACAGAGCTGACGCTGCAGTCAGTGTGTGTGATGATGCTTGGCACAACATAACTGCTAACCTCTATCTATCTATGCTTTTCATTTTCACCTCACACACGCTGAATCCGCTGCAGTTGCTCAGCCTCAGCTGTTGCATACAAACCTGCAGTACGTCTGAATCAAAATGCAGCCACAAACCCTCACGCAGATGCACAGAACATGCACATTCACATGCACCTCGTCTATTCTTTCCAGGGCTGCTGTCCTCCCCACCCTCCACCATCAGCTCCTTTCCCCTTCTCATCCTCCCCTCCCTAGTCACAGCTCACTGTCAACAGCGCAGGATTAGGAGCATTTGACTGGCCTGTTGCTTAGCAACAGTAACCATGGTAACGGATTCATTATGAAGACAGGGATGGGACAAGGAAAATGCATCAGGGAATGGGCTGATGGGTAAATGTACTGCAATTATTATGGTGTTTTTTTCTGAGCCGATGCATTGAAACTGAATCGCCGTGGTCCTGATTGGATGGATTTTGTTTTGTGGTCTCACAAAGACACCATGGCATCAATATAAAAGTGACACGTGTTTCTTATTAAAGCAACTGAACTTTTTTTTTTGTAGCAACTGTCCATCAGCCTTTGGAGGTCAACAGACATGTACGTGAAAAGTGAGAAGTCCCACAAATTCCTTAGTCATTATTTTTAGTCAAACTCTAAGCTTTACCACCTCTAGCTGTGCTACTCAGCATCTCTTTGTCTCAGCTTCTCTTCCTCTATCTGTCCTGTTGTGTACATTTAATCAGATAAAACATGATACATGGATTTATCTATTCAGCTCAGTTCAGGTCATTTCTGTCACTGTGCTTCACAGACATGCACCACTTGCAAACACTGTCTTAGAATCAAATGAGTCAGAGTTGCACTAAAATGAAAATTGATAAGTCACATCTGAACTGGAAAGTTGAGTCACTTTGTTGTACCACTTTGAAAGATTCAACTGTCTTTTCATAGCTTTTGTTGCAGAGCAGTATTATATATACTATTATGTACCATGATGGGTTAAAATACACAAGTTCCCTATAAAGGTCTTGATTCATCTGAACATATTGTACGATAGATGTACCTCTTATGTGATGCACTGATCTAACTCCATCATGTGTTTAAACTATTAAATGTGACTGAGGTACGGATTCAGGGGGTGGATGGATGGATGTGACTGAGGTCATGTTTTTACTGCCAGCATCTCTTCCAGCTAAATAAAGTATTGTAATCTTTTCTTTTCTTTTTCACCTCAGTACTTTTCATACATTGATGTTGAACTGCTGTTACTAAAGGTGAGGGGAAGGATGTGGTCACATCTTTATCTAAGTATCCGATGGTTCTACACAACTGTCTCTCCTTCTGTACAGGCCAGCTATTCTGATGAAAATCATAACTATCCTTTTCTCAGAAATAGACACGGTGTTATTTCCCATCAGCACAGTCTGCCTAATATTCTGCCATGTGCTGATTGTTGTTAGCTCTCTTTTCTAAATGCTACTGCATTAAGCTGCAGCCTAATGGTAGAGTTATCAGGGTGTGGCCCAACAGACAAGCATTCTCTTTTCTCCATTTTTCTGTAATGCTGATTATAAACATAATTATAGATATGAAAAATATGGACATAAAGAAACAGTTTAGAGTTTTAATCACAAAGCCTCCCACAGAGCAGAGGATTACAGCTTTCTAATGGCACTTCTCACTTCACATATGTGTTAATTCCTTCTACATCAACCAGTTTATTTTGATGTGTTGAAAGTCTTAAATATTACTTTTTGGCCATTTGGCCACTAGACACACTGTATATAGATAAATATGATCATTTTATTATTCTTTCACAGTTACATCACCCCATCAACAATTTTTACAGGTACACTTGTTGTGTCTCAGTGATTAACACTTCACAGCTGGAGGGTGAGGTGATAGACTGACAACTTGTTAAAGACATTCCTCATCTCTGCTTACATGCTGGGATAGGCCCAGTTTACACCCTATAACACTTTTGCATCAATGGCATGAAAATTCATTTCAGGAATTGAGCCTCAACGGGAAAAGATTATGAGGAAGTGTGAATAGCAACAATCCGTGCAGCACTGTGTGCAAATCATCTCAACTACCCAACCAGTCTCATGACATGTCACACATATCAGGTCTATGCATTTGAACATGTTTTGCATGTTAGTTTAACACTGGATGTATGCACAAATACACAAACACATGACAAAAGTTTTTTTTTTCTGGATAGGAGTTGAAACTTTTCGCCTTCTAAAAAGAACTTAACATGATCTGTATACCCCACACTGTAAGTTTTTACCCTTACCCATTCTGTCTTTGAACAAGAACCATGCAGAGTATGAGAGAATCTAAAATCTTCTTCAGTTTACTTTTTATACCTGTGCAAGTTATAGGACAACAACAAAAAATGTATGCAGATATATGTGGGTGAGTACGTGTGTGTCCATAGCTTCTTGTCTCAAACCACTGTATATACTGTATAGTATATAGCTTAACCACAAGCAAATCAATCAAATGCATTAGTAGACATTTAATTCTTCAAAGGGCTAAATGGCTACAGGAAGACTTTCCACTCTTCTTCTTCTTCTTTGCTTTGCCGCCTATCTTTGAATAATGAAAGTTGTTTTTGTGGCACCACTTAACTCCCATTGCTACGAAGTGCCTGTGCAATCTGCTAATTCTCACAGGTACAACCTCACACTTTACTCTGTGAACTCAATTAACACCACACTGCATTTTCTCCTTAGACTTTATTTTTAACCTATAAAACTAATTGATTTCATGTTCCAACCTGGCACCGTGTACACCCAGTTTTATCCGGGTAACCCATGCCGTATCAGGACAGTTCAGTTACACTGATGACAAAGTTTCCTCTGTGCTCGAGCTATTTCTAGAGTTCACTGTAAGACGTCAAGGTGAACGTGGATACTGGAACTTCTCTAGGGGGAAAAATGTGATCATGCCATTGAAGAAGGAGAAAAAAAAAAGAAGGAAAATGATCCCTCATAGTTGTGTCTATTCAAAAGAGTTCTGTTGTTGATCTTTTATTATCATACAGGCAGTAAAACACGCAGTAACTGCACAACTATTCCAAAACACTCAGATAAGAAGATGGATGTGCTATAATTGTTCAAATTCCACAACAGTGAAGAGGCGATAACACCAGGCAGTCTATTCTTTGACCATTTTTTACTAAATGCATCCAGTCAAACATCCATTCAAAGGACGATTACATTTAGATAAGGTTCTCCAAACTGTTTATTAAACCAAACTGAATGGACTGTAATGGAATTCTAGTTTGTTGTCAGGTAGACTCAGTGTGGTCCTGGGACTCTGCAGGCTTTATTTGATTTTTTTGTTTAAAGTTCTAATGTAATAGTCCACTTTATGTAGTGAACTGTTTGTCTGCTTTGAACGGTAAAGCAACAGAGATCAAAGTAAACCATTTAAATATGGGAAACTATGTGATGCAATAGATTTACTAATGTCAGCAAAGACTAGGAGGCAAAGCTCCACGATAAGCCTTTTTCCTTTTTCCTACAAAAGTGCACAGTGGTTGCAAGTAATCACAGATGCAGGTACTAAAGGAGGTTTTGTCTCAGTTTCATTCTTTGTATTGCAGGAGGGACTTTACAGGCAGGAAATGACAGAGCAGAGCAGGCATGTGCTCAGTTCGCTTCTCAAAGCTGTTAAACCTTTTTGTCATAAATGTTTCTTGTTTTGGACAATTCAAAATATTTAACCTTTATTCTTGCTGTGGAAAAAAAACCCAATTCATACGGTTAAGGTCATCTTGATCTTTTCACCATTCAATTATGGTACTACATAATAAAAGTAACTTGATATATAAGGATCTAATGGTGTCTTTAATTACTACAGTAAAAAAAATTCTGCTGCACTTTATATTTATGTGTTATATATATATATATAGATTCACTGGGAGCCCATAGAAGACAAATGTTCTTACCGTCTGGTTGTCCTCATAGAGTTTGAGATCGTAGCCACTTAGCTCAACACAGAATATGATTGCTGTCACGCCCTCGAAACAATGAATCCACTTCTTCCTCTCCGAGCGCTGTCCTCCTACATCAACCATCTTGAACGTGAGCTCCTTGAAGGTGAACTTGTTCTCCACGATGCCTGTGGTCATGTCACGGGACCTTAAGATGTCCTCTACAGTGGGGATGTACTCTGGTGCAGAGATGCGATCCAGGTCATTCAGGTAGTAGGCAGTGTTGTCCTCTAAGTGGTATTCGTTGGAACGTTGAAAGCACTCCTGGACTCCTGAGTCTGCCCACAGACGTTTCATCACCCCCAGCAGCTCTGGAGTGATCTCCCCCTTGCTCTCAGCTGGGCCTGTGAGGGCAAAGAGCTGCACGGCATCGCAGGCGCGGTCAGGATTGTGAAAGTCAATCTTAAGGGTAGTGAGGGCACGGATGATGCGGGTGAGAGAGTCGATGGCATTGTACAGGATGAGGGGCTTGTACTCCTTGCATGCCTCTAGATTGAATCCTCCACTATGGATGATTTTCATCTGCTTGACAATGGTACTCTTGCCAGAGTTACTGGTGCCCAGCAACAATAGCTTGATCTCACGCCGCTGCCGCTGACTCTCTGAGCGCAAATGGCGGTCGATTCGCCGCGAGCGCCGCGCTGCTTCCTTCTCCTCCGAGCTCTGACGGCATCCCATGGTCCTCCACCACGTGGTAAGCGCAAAGGAAGTCGTGCTGCTGTTTGATGGGAAAGCAAAATTATAATGAAGAGGTAACTGGTAAGGAGCCGGTGGAAGAGCGGCAGAAGATTTAGGTGAGTACAAGCTTAGAGGTGAAGAGGCAGACAAACAAACAGACCACTGTATCACTCCACGGGGAAAGCCACCACACAGAGCAGCCACTCAGGAGTATTTCATTCTTTTTGTTCAGGGGTAGTCTGTGAGTTCTGTGTGGGCAGAACCCAGACGTGTGGGATGCCCACACAGCGCCTGGCACTGAGGTTGGACTGCCTGCTGAAGCCAATGGAGCTGGGGTTCATAGCAGGGACTCCCCCTGAGGAAAAAGCCTTGGAGGAACGACTGGGGTTCGATCAGCGTGCGTCAGTAGAGAAAGTGTTTGGGCCTGATGCATGCAAATAGCAAATCCCCCTCACTCTCCTCCCACATGGCTCTTGTGTTGTGTTGACCTTGTTTGGCTCCTGCAACCATCCACCTCTGTTTGATATTTGGCCCGTTGCTTTCTTGATCTTCTTGATAATTCTTTTTCTGCCTCTTCTCTGGAGTGATATCGCCCAGACAACTGAAAGCCTCTGAGCCTGCCAATACACAGACAGAGAAGAGGAATGAAACAGCTTTAAGACAAATGGGAACAGTTCTATCAATTTCATTATTATTAGAACTAGTGAAGCAGAAGAACATTTGCTTGTTGAGCTTTGCCATAAAAGATTGATACCACTTATATGAATGTGCACATATAGAACTTCATTAGCTTGTGTTTTTTATTGCAGGAACTCGTGAGCCATATTAAGACTGCTTGTTCTGACCCATGACCCATTTACAAGTTGTCTTTCACATCACAACTCAAGGGAGTTAAAGGTTCCCACATGAGAGTAGGTACCTGGAAACTATAAAGTGCGCTCTTATTGACACATAATATCTGACAAAACCAACAACCCAGCAAAAGATGAAGGACAGGGGATAAAGACAATGAGACAGACCTGCAGGTTTCCTTCAATTTCATCCATCCATTTACTGAATCAAATGTCACCAAAGGCAAAACGTCCAGATCATCATTCTTTTAAATACTAAACATACCGCTTTGTGCCTGCGATGGGAAAAACCTTTGGTCTGGTGTAATGTCTGAACTGATGCTAAAGATGAGCAGTTTGACCATTTTACAATTTGATTTTTTTACAACATAAGTAACAAGTTAGAAGAAGCACAATCTCATCTTCATGCCAAAAATTGCACATTGTCCAAACTTTCCTACAGTGCTCCTTTGAGAAACATCAACAGCTGCCATTAAGATGTAGGTCTGCTGTGGTGATGACACTATGAAGCAGCCTGACAGGAGGGGAGGTACCCGGTGATAGACAGATGGTTTGTCCAATCACCTGCCAAGTTTTTTTTTTTGTTTTTTTTTTTTTGGTGCATGCTCTTCCTAAATACATTCCAAGGATGACTTCCAGATGGTTCTGTGTATCAAGCCATCTGGTGCATCAGGTTAATAGCAAATGGTTGACGCATACACTCTATCTATCAGATGCTGAAAAGGTGTGGGCAGTAGACTATCCAACATGGGGCTTGGAAAAATACATAAATCCCACTTTAATCTAGAAAAGACGGTATGTTTTGGTGACCATTAGAAGTGCAGGGAGGTGGAGTTCTAATGTCAGATAGATCAAGGCTAGCTGTTACAGCTAATACAGAAAAAACACACACACACACAACTTTAACAACGGAAGAAGTACAAAGTCTAGGAAGAGACTAATGAGGCACTGAAAGCATATCCAGTCACATGCATACTAACCTGCACACGTTTCATTCACTGTTAGCTACCATCTCAATATTCTGTGTACACTGCTTTTTCAGGTTTCACACAGCACAGCTCTCTCCTTCTGCAGTCCTGTGTTACCATAGACTCTGAGCCAAAGTAGACAACCACACCTACCTATTTAACATCACAAACACACACACACACTGACTTATTCTACACAATCAAGGTCAAACATACGGTTAGACACAGGCAGAGAAAAAAAAAACAAGGCCACTATCTGAGTGGAAAGTGATGCAAACAAGATGAATATGTTGTTGCATCTTTTTGCTGTTTGTCTCTGACTGGCCTCTTTTTGCTTGTATCATATTTGGCTGTTCAGCAATATGTTCAGGTAAAATGTCTGTTTACTATCACAGTGGAAAATAACAGAGTCAAAGCAGCAGGTGCCTCTCATTCTTTCTTTCCACTGTAAAGCCCCATCTCCTTGCCCACACATCTGTGTTGTTATCTGTGTGATCAGAGATGAACAGAAATATTTCTAGAAATGATTGTGCTCATTGTCCTCCTGCTTTGATATGAAAGCTGCTTGGAAGGCTCCGATTTTACTTAAATAAAAATTCAAATAGGCTTTGGTAATAAAATAAAGTTTGATGTTATGGTGTGATAAATGGAAAGCAAAAACAAATGGAGTTCAGTGATAAATGGATGTGTGCTGAGACGGGCTATATGCTACTGGCTAAGTAACAAATGTGAAATCATAGTGTGGCCTAGTTTTAGTGGTGAAACTATACACACAGAGAGAGAGAGAGAGCATTTCTTTCAGTGAGTGAGTGAGGGCCACTCTTCAAAAGACTGTGAGGACAAACAGAGCAGAACAAAGCCATAACAAAGCATCACAACACAAACAGAGTGGAGAGCATTGTTTCCTGGCTCCAGGCACCTGACTACCCTCTCAAAATGGCACAGCCAGCCAAACCGGTTAATGCACATCACTGATTTTGAGAGCCTATGAAACACATTAAAGCTGCGTGTGAAGTCATTTCAATTTCAGAAACATGCAGTACTTGCACTTTTTTTTTTTAGGTAAACCTTTGCTTGATAATTGGAAGTAGTGCGCCACCAGCTCAGTATCAGTGTGTATTTTTACAATTTTACATTACATAGACAATAACTGGGTTCATTTCATACCTACACCCTAAAAACTAGAGCACAACCCAGCAGGATGGAACACCTCCGACTTTGAACGTTTTAAACAAAAAATAAACAAAATCCATTAGGAAAGTGCCTATAGGATGAAAACATGCTTACTCTTTGTAACAAATCACATCATTTAAAGTTGAAATACTGAGGTGCCAAATGCAAGCAACAGCAAATAACCTAGTGTGTAAGTTCAAGAAAACATGATCCCCACGGTGCATCTACATGATGCCTGCAGTCTCAACATCTTGGCTCCATAATCAGCATCATTAACTTTTATCTATCCCTATGTATCTTTTTTCAAGGCCTCCTCATACTTAGTCCAATATTTATACAGATGCCTTTGTATTAAAGGAGGCTCCACAGTGGCTATCAGTGTCAAAATGGCCACCGCTGAACTCCTTCTTTATCTTGGGTTACAGCTGCTGCCAGATTGGGAGAATATTGTGGATGTTAGATGCAGCCCTCCCATCCTGAAGTGACCTTTCCCAGGTAGTCCAACAGCAGAACTCCCTTTGCACACCATTAGTTCACCTTACAGCCTCTTTCTGCCATGTTTCAAAATCACTGCTTCACCGTGCTGTAATAAGCATCACTTTCCACACACGTCATGGATTAGTTTTGGCTCAGAGTTCAGAGAGTCCAGAAAAAAACTGCATAAGAAGTCATAATTGATGAAAAAGTGTGTTTTTGTTTTGTTTTGTTTTGTTTTGTTTGCATACAGCAGATTTCTAAATATAAATATTAATCATGCTTTTCTTTTACTGTACAGTTCTGTCCATCAGACCAGCATCTAAAAAAGGAGTGCAACGAGGACAGAGTGTGAGTGAGTGGCAGAGCAGAGGCAGAGTGATGATTGAAGGCAGAACCATGGGGGCCACGCAGAGAGGCCAGCATTTCCATGCATCATGAGGGGGGTGAGAAAATTTGATAGCCAACATGACACCACTCTCCTGTCTTCCCCTTCACAGCTACACACACACAGCTACCCCTACATCACTCTCCCCCAGTCCTTACCACCTATTATTAATTCACTGTACTGCAAATAATTACTATCACACCCTTTATTAAAAATGAGTGCAATGTAGACACAGTGTGTTTTTGTTGTGTAACCTCTGCTACGGTTATTTAGTCCACAAAACTGCTATTAAAATTAGGGTCAATCACATTACTAGATTGAGTGGTGATTTTAATCCATTAGAGGCTCACTGTTATTACTTATAGGTAGGTGCAAAAACATGTGACAAGAGAAATCCATGATAGCTCATCCGTGGTGATTGACATGTGAATAAGGGAGTGTGTATGTTGAATACACTGGTACTAAATCTAAAAAAAATTAATTAAGCAACATTGAAAAAAAAACAATAATATTAGAACAGAATAAAAGCAGTAGGAGAGTGGTGAACCCTTCAGGTAAGTACTGACTGTAAACTTAGTGTTCCCAGAGTCAGCATGTATAGAAGATCCAATTGTGTCTGAAAGCAGAGCGACAAAAGCGTGCCGAATCCATTTTGTGTTAGCGTGAAATCAATCTCACCATGCTACAGAGGACATGTGATGTCAATAGAATTCTATTAAAGTCATTATGTCACTGGGGTAAATTGCAGGTGAGGATTTGGGACAGTGTTGCCATGTGTACTGATGAGATGATGAAGCATTAAAAATGTTAGATATGTATATGTTATGAATAGGGAAAAAAAATAAGCAAAAGTGTGCAATGTTAAGAGAAAGGTGAAAGGCACAGGTGTGCTTTTAGTCATCTTGTAATGGTTTATGAATGAGCGGGTGTGTGTCTGTATGTGTCAGTGCTGTGGTCAACGGGCTTGCGTTTCAGGACGGATCAGATGAGTCGTTCTGGGTCAGACAGACTCACCCTGGAAGAATACTACGCTTCTATTTATCAGTGAAGAACTAGCAACTAATGTGCCAAAAAAAGAACAAAAAAACAAACAATGTTGCATTCTGAAATACACATATACACTCAACTGTAAGAAAATGGACTTGATAAGTGTACACATTTTTATAGGTCCACTTGATTCATCATCATTCACAGTTTTTGTCCATGGACTTTGGATTGTGTAACTAACAAATACTGACACAAATATTGTTTTCTGTGTCACTTAAACATTCCAGCAGAGCAGCTAGCATGCCTCCAGCAAACTAGCATATAGTACATATACATACAGCAAAATAACACAGCTCACATGTCATATGATCAGCTGCACAGTTATTATGTTTCCTCATCCAAAGGCCACTGTTTTTGTGCTTCCCTGACTTGCCCTCTGGCTCACTGACAAAAAAGAGGTTAGTGAAACACTGGACTGTCTGGTCAGTGTCCATATACAGACTCTTACTGGAAACTGAGTGCTTTTTGCAATAATATCCAAAATCCCAGGAGTGAAACAGTAGCTAATCCCAAGATCTGTGCTAAATCGGACTATTGTGTCAAGATTAAACAGTTAGAGTGAAAGCGTGAGCGAACCTTTGGGCTGTGGCGGATATTTATGAGGTCTGTATAGCGGCTGTCAAGAGCAGAGAACTGTAAGTGATTTTTCAATCCTGCATTCAGCGCCTGTGCTGTGCTAGACTGAGAGGTGTTTAGAAATCAGCAGATGAGACACAAAAAAAAGGACAGGCTTTTACTGTGAGATTCCTGGGATAGAAAGTTGCCCAAAGAGGGCCTCTAAGAGAGGTTCTGCTGGAGAGATGTTATTAATTTATGTGATGCCACAGAGGCAGTGAATAAACAATGCATTAGTGAGAAATTCTGAGAGGATCAATAGATGCACTCCTCAGCTGCTGTTGTCTGCAACAGTTTATACAACCACCACAAGGTCATAGATAAGACAGTTGGGTATGGAGGTGAGCCGGCCAACATGACTGAGTTATTTTGACTTGAATACATCAAAAGCGTTCCTTCTCAAATGAAGGCATATATAACAGAAAATCTGGTAAACGGATGTTAGCTGCAACTAATCCTCTTTCAGATAAACATGACTGTTGGCATTTTGGTGCAGTGATGTAAAATGTGCAGAACACAGGGTGAGGACTTGAGTTGCATTATGATAAAAGTGAACACAAAACATTACACTGCTGTGGATATCTTGAACCCCACTGGTGGAGGTCGGAATGACATTGACAGGTTTGTGTTGGTCCATTTGGAGCTGTGTTGATGTTTATTAAACCAAAGGCAGTGCACACCTGCTTTAAGGTTTACACAAATTTCCATGGACGTTAGCATTTCTGTGAAAGGGATAAAGATTTTAAACGCCGGTGAGGACACTGTTGATAGTTGAAACACACCAGGAGAATTTCATCTGCAGCTGCAGAAACGGCAAACAAAAGAGCAGCACTTTTTTTTCCATTAGCCCACACAGAATTCACCAAGTGATATATGTGTGTGAGTAAAATATTTAATATTGATATGTTTTAATACTGCTTGGCATAATCACAGTCTTGGGGCTGTTTTCAGTGAAAATTTTGAAATATTTATTTAGGACTAGACATGTTAGCTTTTCAATAACTCACTGTACTTAAATCTTTCAACATAAACAAGCCTTTAATTTGAACAAAATCTAGGGTTTTATCTTTAGTTTGAGGGGAAAATGACTTTGAATTGAAGACATGAGGTTCCAGTTTTTTTCAGTATTATGTTAAATACTTTGGGCTCTTTGTGGTTGATGGTCCACACATGACTCAAATCAACTTTTTAAAGCTCAAACTCCCTTTCAGCTACTCTCTTGAGATACCAAGAAATCGAGTGAGTGTATACTGTGCCCACATAAAAGCACAGCTGTATGGGAAGAACACTGTGTTAGCTGCACAGAAATCTACAAATTGATCGCAGACTTCACCTTCCTGACATGTGACGTGTGGATTATTAGATTGGACAATGCTTTACATAGTGGTGATTCCTTCTGTTTTGACTGGCTGTCGATGTAAATGTTGACTGTTAATTGAAGGTTTTAAGAGTGGAATTATGTAATGATGCTCAACAACATGATTAACTCAAGATGACTTTAATGTGACTTCAGATCTTTACAAGTGTAATAACACTATGGTCTGCATGGCTCCCCTCCTTTTTGTGGTCATGTGCTTGTATTCTCTTTTAGTTGTGGTGAGACCTGGTACCCATGTTTGTTTACAAAAGTTTGTCTTGGTACCAGCGTTCACACAAACCAAAGCTCACCTAATAGTTTCGATGCATATGCAATTCATATTTGGAATAATGAAGCCACCATGCATGCAGTTCCTCAGATGGCCATTAGAGGCTTGCTCTAAAAACAAGAAAACCTCCAGGTGACCTCCATGTTAAAATGGAAAAATAACAGCTTGGTACAAAAACATGTTTGTAAGTCAATTCAAACTGATTAATGTGAAGCTTAATTAAAGATGTAACCATTTTGAGTGACAGGTGGGTACCATGTGGTTGCGCGCTAACTATGTTACATATTGTGTTATATGTTGTTGTGGATGTCAGGATTCATTGCTTGTTCATAAAAGTAAGTGTTTCAGATGCATGGAACAACACAAGCAGTTATATAACCCAGTCTTAATCTGTCTTTTGTGTGTATTATTTAACCATACTGTCTTTTTTTTATGTGTCCTCCTTTAAGCCCTTCCGTCTCTGCTGCTGAAACTGGGAGGCATCTTATATCAGTTCTGCTAGAGTTACTGGGGGAAAAAAAATAGAAATTAATGTCTGTGAATGTTTCCATGAATTCTTATGTCTAGCAGCTAATATAAAATTAGACATTTTGATAAGATGGAACTAGCCACTCAAAATCCTTTTGCTACCCT